>KN716777.1:6742-17805 GCA_000816705.1 Dictyocaulus viviparus | reverse complement strand
TTACAGTATTAATTTAATCAAAGTTAAAAATTCTAACTAATTTTTCCAAGATAAACTAAACTCAAAACTTGGAAGATTAGCGAAATCCGAATTTAAAGTTTACAGTTTCACCATCCGCATAGCCCTACCGGCTGTGCTATTTAAAATTGTTATTAGTTAATTAATGTCAATACTTTGTATTCAAGTCACCTTGAACTATATCGAAAAAATCTTCATATAATCAGATAGTGGTATCTTTCTTATACGAGGAACGTCGTTAAGTGGAACAAGATGTCATAGTGTTAAGAAGACGTCAACTTTCCTTTACACCAGACATTCAAGCCCGTTATCTCTACAAGACCGGCAAACTGATTCCGGAGAAATTTGGGAAGACAGGTAAAACTCGCTCTTAAACACCACGCGAAAGCATAGACACATCCTACAGGGATTGGATAATATATAAGCTCTCTCGTAGAAGGCTGTTGCTATTTGGTTTTACTGGAGATGCCCAAGTTGACGTTGATTCGTATATTTGGGAAGCATTCAGAGTATAAACCGTTCGTATTATTAAGCATTTTCCATTGAATAAAATCTGAGCAAGTGCTTTTCAATATGATCTATACTCCTTTCTCATAAAGCTCAGTTCGTAAACTGAAAAATAACGTAACAAATCAATGTTCTTAAGCTTTCTAGGATGGAAATGAAATATCCAATAATGCACATTCGGATGAATTGATTTTTTTTCCATGAAAGATTTCCAGTACGGTGATGAATATCCTGATATCAGTTAACAGTAAAAAGTTATAACAGTTATTTAATCATACCATTGTCATAAAAGCATAACCAATATTGACAAGCACGTAGTGCCCAGTATATCGAACGAAGAAATTTATTTTTCGTCGGAGGTTGTGAGCCAAATTGTCTGAAATTGAACGGATATCAAGAATTACAATGATCACTTTTATCAGTTATATCAAAACATTATAACATATAATCGCTTAAGATTTATTCATCAGTTATTAATATTATTATGCAATCATTGGCTTCGATGATCATACGGAAGAGTGTTTGACCGATATAAATAAGCTTGGTGGAAATGATGCTAAATCCCACCAACTATTCATCGAGACGGAAACCACTTCCTTACCATTACACGGGCAAGTTTCTTCCTACCATAAGATTCCTCTGCTTTCAATGCCACATGGTTTGGGATCATTCAAGATTGAATAATTTTCTGCCTCGTCACCATGCTGGCAACGTACTTGTTCAGCCTAGATTGCATAACATTGGAGCATTCGAAGTGAGCGAAATTGAGGTTGTCGTTATGTTCAATCGAATGCAATTCGTGCTCACTTCATTTATTCTCCTCAAAATTCAACGGCTTCAACGGCCTTTTCCTACACGGTAAGTTAGTTTCGTTCAGCTTTTTGAGAGTTTCAATGTTTTATATGTGTTTTTTATGTTCTTACTCGTTTTTCTCATGATAATTTGTTCCCTTTTTTGGTAATGATAGAGAAACATTCTGTACCCAGTAATGCATTGTATTTTGGTTATGATTTGTTGTACTGTCACATTTATACGACTTCTCGTCGATTTCTATCGTGTTTACACATTGCGTTTTCGAGTTCGATGAGTTATTTCTACGTATCTCCAGTCACAACTCCTTTACTTGTACTCGTTCCATTGAGGTTATATTGTACTCCATATGTTGCAGTTCTTTTATCATTAAGAAGTTGAGCGAGTTTAACAAGAAAAAATACTTTCTGTAGTGAAAATATTAAAAAACACAATACACTGAATTTTTCGAAATCCTGCCAATTAAAGGTCTTCAAGAGAATGTTATGAATTATAATAATGAAATTTCCGGGGCTGTTTACGTTGGTGATTGGTAGGACAAGGTACTGTTGTCGGCTGAAAAGCTATCAAGAGAAAATTCGTAAGTTTTGTGGTTCGATAAATTTGAGTTTGTAGTATTGTTGTACATTAGTTTACGTTGTAGTTGTACACGTACCTCAAACTCAAACTTAACTAATTACAACTGAATATGAAACATAACGGTAATACATCAATCAATATGAGACATAGCAAGTGCAGCTGTAATTTGATGAATTCGATTGAGTGATGAAAATAAACAATATTGAAACTAAATTCAAAAAGGAGTAATTGGTCTTCACAACCCGTGAAAAGAATGAGTAAATCACAGGAGTGATGTCTCAAATCAGTGCGGACAAATCGTAGAAATAAATAATCTTACAGATGCGATAAAAAAATAATGAGTGTATTAAAAATTGAGGTTATGAGTCAAATGAAATATCATGTATAATAACTGTATGATTGTGTCGTTTGACACAGTACTTGGTAGATCATGAAGATCACTACATTGTGAAGCAGTGCAGTTCAAAATAGGAAATGTTCAGGATGAAAACATTGGCTCATATAGGTGGTGTTCTTCAGATGATGTTAGGTACGGGAATCATATAGTGAAAAAATTTGTGCAAAACTCGTGTCAAACAAATCGCTTACTGTATGCCGTATATCGCAAGCAAAATGCCCATAGGGTTTAATTTGTCTACGATTCATTTTGATGAAGGCTATGCTTTTACCCACTCACTATTTAATTCGTTTGTCACTTTTCAATTATTTTATTAGACACCGCTCACTGTTTAAGTTTCTATCCGTCTAATTTCTAACTATCTAAAGAAACATTTCGCTTGAATTCTGAAAGATTTTTGAGAGATGCTCGAGATGGATAGCAACGACTACATTCTTCGTCCTAAACAATCGCCACCACCACTATCGTTTTAAATAAACTGTATGTTACAACAAAAAAAACTACAATTTATTGACGTTAACAAAGAAAAAGTTTGACTCTATAAATATAGCTGAGGGATTCTGATGTGAGTTATATTCGAATATTCGTATAATCGTACCTTTCAAGTTTACGTCGTCGTCCGTTTTGCGATTTCTTCAAGTGAGGCGTTGAACGCTGCGAGCGGAGTCGTACTACTGACCACATTTCCCCATCCAATCTCCTCTAACCAGTCCTAACCTGCAATCAAATCTGAACATGAAGCACTAAGGCAAATAACCACAGAATCAATACGCAAAAATGTAAAATTTCCCTTAAATCATATCTGCCAATATGAATGCCTATGCGTTACGTTGACTCACTTTTCTAAATTAAAAAATATACTGAATATACTGTACTTTTCGTACAATTCTGTAAGTACAATTGTCTTAACAACAATTGTGACCAATACCTTAGCGAATTTTTCTACTGGATATTTTTTTTACTATAAGAATTAGGCAACACTATGCCAATAAGCACGACATGAAATCCCGAAGGGATATGTGAAGTACAGATGTCCGGGTGTAAATTACTTTTTGATATGAATCAATTAAAACTGCCAAGAAAATCTGGCAAGTTGAGGATTATGATGCCATTTTGACACCATGACGCCAAACTCAATTTCATGAAATTCAAAAAATCAAAGAAGAAATAAAATCAAAAAAAAATTTAAAAAGTGAGGAAGAGTATTGTACTGAAAATGATATGAAGATGATCGTTGATCTTTTTTATTCAACTATCCCACCCACAGGCATTTCCATCTTCATATCCTCTTGAGTTTGTAGGTTCTGTTCAAACTGATTTCTGTTATTAAAAGCAAAACTGATATTAAGCACATTCCATTGGTCTAAATATGAATTTCCCACGATATCACTACGAATCGTTAAGCTGGTTGTTGTGTCTCCAAACTGAGAATGTTGCCAAGTATTCAAAAATTTAAACTAGATGAAAGAAATCTGCATGTTCTAAGCAGAGCACCCTTCGAAACAATACCATAAGTCAGCTCATGTAGCTTGACGACAATTTGACTAGAAAGCAAATTCCGAAGCGAATGGTGAGACAGAAAGTCGTGATCGTCATGAAAATCATTCCATATAGAAAGTCGTCGTAAGAATATGGTAAATTTAACGAGCACTTTTTTCCTCACTGAGTCAAAAGTGCATCATTGTTTCAAATTTGATGTGCTATAAGAAATGTCGAGCGATGTTGTTAAATTTTTGCTCGTCTTTTGGGAGATTTTCTAAAAAAAAATGTAGAAAAGTTCCATTGATGAATATGGGACATAGAATATGATTAATCAGTTATATGCTTACGATATCACACATCTCACATGTTGGAGCATTATGAGATGTGAAATAATGCAATGGACTGCTTACTACATACACTCACACACACACACACACACACACACACACACACACAGATAATGACAATGATTTATAGATGGAATGGATAAGTTGTTTTGATGAAGCTCTAGCTAGAATCACTCCATGAACAGAATTCACTGATGCATGATTTTAAAAAAAAGATATCAAATTATTCAATTAAGATGGGGATGAGACATGATTGAACTAAATCAAAAATGCATTTAGTATTTCTATCAACTAATAAGGAAATCAAAGATCCGATTGTCGAAATCTCTTTAAAAAAAGGTGTCAAATTCATTGAATTTTACCAAAAAACTGTTTTTGATTTCTATGTTTTTCGAATAAGTCAATCTTAGTCAATTCCGTAACTGAAAGAATAATGAATGCTTCAGTTTTTTTCGATACAGATAGGTTAGAGCTAATTTTGTAGCACTATGGAATCCACTAAGTAGAACACACAATTTGATTGCTAAATGAAGTGGATCTCATTTCAAATTTGAAGCGTTTATCGCATTAATTACCTCACTCATATGACGTGGATAAAGTGTGAGAAATAAAGAGGGAAATCCAAATGTTCTTGAACAATTAAGCTGAATCGAGTCTGAAAGGAAAGTAGTTTTTCTTTTCATGTAAGTTGTGCATAAAATGATTTTAATTGTTGCCTCCTTAAATTAAATTGGAATTGAAAGTCGGCAACGAAATGAAAGCGAATTAGAAGAGTTATTCGAGTCGATTTTAAATTGAAATTCACCTCTTCTTTGAAATGTAAACAACTAGCACGAGCAATCGATTTTCAAAATAGCCGCACTATCTACTTGGCATTCTTTAACAGTTCACAGTTTAATTTTTTATGCTGACATTAAAGTTTTACAGTATGATTTATTTATTCAAAAAATCTGATGTCTCGGCGGTTTCGTCTTTTTAAAGATCAGAAGATTAGGGTTGTTTACAACTTCCCTAGTCAAACACTTCTATCACTTCAGTAGAGTTAACCACTAAATTTCTGTTTCAACCGCATTAATATCATATCACTATATTCACTCGCTGCTTTTCAATGGCTCATACTTATTTCACCAAAAGGAAGTCAACTATGCAGAGTTTACAGTTCATGTGATGTAAACTCATACTGAGCTGGTATTCAACAAAAAAAACGAAACTGAATTATCACCAGCGGAATGCCATCACTGAAATCCTCGGTTGAAAACAAAATCGATAGTTATAATAAATTTATGGAGGTTAGGATTCAGTAGCGGCATGGTATTCCTAAATTTGGGCCGACTGTACCTCAAACTTGTGTAATTGAATCGTTATCTGTACAAAGAATAAAATTAATGCATCAAGATTACAATATCTGTTCAACATGATCAAGATATGATACCATGGGATTATCAAAGGGAATTACACAATTATTCAGCCACTCGATAAGACGACATTCCGCTGTCAAATACAACGGTGACACAAAGTTGCGGTTATGACTGGGGAGTAATACGGTTGGGTTGTGGTGGAGTGAAAGATGAACTTGTAAGATGATTAGATAAGTTTTGGTGTTGATCAATCGCTGCTGCGAAATGTGCTTACGCATTCGTATCCAACGTCATATCGTAGAGGTTGATAAAGTCAAGTCTGGTCTGTCTTTATCTCTACAAGATAAAGATCTTTTTCTAGTACTAATTTACCGATCCCAGGGTGATGAGCTTAGGTAGACTCGGGATACAACTACAAACCAGATTCACGCTTGCATATCGCTGTGGCATCTTCACTAATGCGCCACGCACCTTCAACGATAATAAGTGAAGATTAAGGAATAGAGTATTGAGTTAGCAGCACCTATTAGTATATGGTGTATATAAATGAATTGAGTTAATTAAGACTAAAGTTAGACGGAAGAATGGAGTATTTGAATGGGATGATTAGTAGACTATCGAGGGTAATACGAACATCAGTATTCATATTCCGTCCTTCCAAAATGGAGTGAAGTGCTCGGCAGAAAAGTTCGCGATATCTATGAGAAAACCAGAGCTTCTATAAGACATTTTGACATTCGCCAACACATGCTCTCGTCTGCTGATTACAAATGTTTTTCTATGCAAGATTTTTCATCTGATGAGACCTCTCCCCTTCATAAATTTTCTTCCTTACCAATCTCTCTCTCCTCGAATTTTCATATTAGATTCTAGCTCTACATAACTTTGTTACAAGAAAATTGTTATCCAAGTATAAAGATGTTGAATTTGTTATAAAAAATAGAGCTCAAAGAGGAGCTATTCAGTTGACAGTACTAAGTATAACCATCGGTGAAAATACGGTAACAATATGTGGGCAGAAATGAACGATTATCAAAATTTAATGGAAAGAAGCCGACATATCGTTCGACATCAACAAACAACATTTTCGGTGCAGTAATTAATTCATTTCCCGCTTAAAATTATTTGAATAAAGTACTGTTTAGGAAGTACTCATTTATCAGTCCACTTCAGCAAGAAGAATGAACTGTTCCAATAAACCGATGAACGATATGAAAACATCAGAAACAAAGAGAACTCGGTAATTTAAAACGTGAAAAATGTACAATTTTCAGTTTATAGATCATAGTAGGTAGAGAAAAAATGGTGAAGTCATTCATCAAATTCACTATTGAGTTCGATGACTTTCATTTGGAGTTCGATTCGAATAAGATGAAAAAGCAAAGCCTAGTAATTTATATAGAACTCTTTTCTCGGGATGCGTAATGCATTTAACAACATTATGAATCGCAGCTGTCATCGGGCTTAAATTTGATTATTACGACAGTTTAAAGGTGCTACAATTGTCAAGGCGTTGTTCTTCTCACCTTTGGAGATACTATGGAGTCACCAATTCGCCGGTGGAGATTGGAAACTCGTTCAGTTTGAGTCAAATGAGTTACAATAACGCTTGCATGCTCTTTCTAGTGAGTGTAGCACATTCAGTATACTACTATATATTGCCTGAATACCTGCTTGCATTGATTTCGTAAAAGTTGGATTGTTTTATGAGCACGCAATTTGTGCATTGTTATTCATTAAACTTATGTATCCATCGTCGACCTTTCTTTTCAATAAATTTCGAATTTTTTCATGCAACGAACACGAGTTCAAGTAGAGTTAGTTATTCCGAGCTAAGCAAATGGTTAAGTAATAAGGAAGAATTTTGAAACTAGGAAACAAAGAAAGACTACTCCGATAAGGATCGTCTACTTTGAACTACTGGTCCATTACAGGAGGAGTATTCTTATTGAGGAATAAGCGCTTCATTCGTTATCATTGCATTCTTCGTTAACAACTTCAAAACAGCAAGAACTCGCTGCAGAGATGATAATATCGGCACCAGCATGAACTAAACTGCTAACATTGGAATGTATACATTATAACAAAGCAGAATTACGTAATTTATTTCGCAGTTAGATGAGACTAACGGGTGACGGTATACGAGTTGACACGACACAAATTGACTGATTTATTGGCTTAAAGTGAGCAATTGAATGCTATAAAAATGAACAAGCCTGTAGACGACAAACTACTACCAACTGGTGCTTTTAATCCCCGAAGCTTATGGCTTATGGCGTCGAATCATCCAAGTGAGATGCATCAATCATTTCACTTTATCACTTATCATAGCGGTAATTGAAAACTATGTCGAGTTTTTACTGTGAGTTGCCGTCACTACTTCATAACGTGGACGACCTGTGCCATCCCAAGTGACTATAATATCAATTAACTAGCTCACGTGTATGGAGGCCTTGATTTTTCTTCATGAGGATTTGAAACTGAGATCGATTCTATATAACGGCGCGGCACCTCATAACACCCGACTGTGTTCATCTATTTTAAGAACATTCGGAAAATACCAGCATCTTTCTTCTGATGAAATTAGAATCTTCGTAAGAATTCAAGCCTAGGCTTAGAACAAGCTATGTCTATAACTAATTATGTAGTGCCAAATTTTAAAAAATGTCCAATTAAATGCATTAAGCTGATGCTACATGCAGAGAATTATTCCAAAGTGCAAAATGGAAGATTAGAAATACCTAAAGTTTCTAAGAATGTTCAAGTTCAAAATCAAATAGCACTTTTAATTTCAAATGTGCCAATCGAATCACAATTGGCTGAAAAATGAAGTAAATTATACGAGTTAGCGTAAGTCCCGAAAAATCAATATCAAAGTCAAAGAGGGGACAATAAAACTAAAAAACGCTATCGGATTGGATGTGTTGACGAAAGGAGGTCGTTCGTTTCAGTTGCTGCTGTATAATGTAAAGTGACCAATAATAAATTGTTGTAAAAGAGAATACTTCATAAAACGACAGTGGTTGAATGAGAAAGAGCATGGCTGTCGATTAATGAGACGTATTATCGCCAACACATCCAATCCAATAACATGGATGGAATCCTTCAATTAGATTACGTATCCGCGACGCGCTATTAGAAGCTATCATGAGAGTGAGGGTATGGTTGCTAAGGCTTTGCTTTTACTAACGATTCAGTAGGATTTTTTGAACTAATCAGAGAAGCAGAGAATGTCTTACGATAAGTCTCCAATGTATCGTAAATATTGATATGATGCTGAAAGAATATCATCCATAGAAAAAATTTATACATGAAGTGTTTTAAATGGAATAAAGATATAATAAGAAAGTCGCGTCGAAAAATTCCCATCTGTAGTGGGTACTTAACTTCAACATACAGATTCATTACATTATGACAGACCTAAACTTGACGATTACGCTTCAAACAGGTCAACTAACACGAACGTAATGCTGAGGTGTATGTGTGTATGGAAAGTAGTAAAACATTTATTCATAAACAATTCGATGTAAATAAGAAGACGAAAAAATGTATGGATCAAGCAAAATGAAATACATAGTAGCTGGTAGAAAACAACAACAATAAGATAATGTGGTTTGAAAAAAGCTTAAGAACTGTTCTTCACCAAAATTTATGTAGGCAATGACAAAACATAAAAATACAATCACAGAAAAGTTAACAATGATGCGATTCATTTAGAGGCTAATTGGAAACCACAGTGTAGATGATACACAAAACAAATAAGACAATTAGATAGTTGTTGGCGTTGATCAGTCGCTTGTGGCGGGATGCGCCAACGCATTCATGTTCAACGTGTTATCGTGGAAGTGGTTGAATGCGTGCCTGGTTTACACAATGATTTGAGTAGACCACTCTTCACCAAGTCAGTGCCAGTTATCTTACCCAGATTCCTCTGATACCAATTAACTGACCCCGGAAGGATGGCGGGCTTCGTAGGCCTGGGGGGCCGCCGCGGACTGATTGGACCGGCGTATCACTGCGGCATCTCCACCACTGAGTCACTGCGCCCCTACGAAACAAATAAGGTGAAAAAAAAACGTGCTGGTTTACTTAAGGTCACAAAACTCTTTGTTTTTCGGCAAACGGATCCACTCAAAACTACAGCAGGCTTGTGGAGGAAACGCACAAGTAGCATATTTGAGAGATATTTCGAAAAGGGAGAGTGGTCGAAAGCAAAAACGGTTTCAAAGATCCTCTCTCACGAAATCGAGAATTTCTCGTGCAACTCAAATGAATCAAACTCAGGCGTTCTTGGAGCTTGAAACATCTAGTAAACAATAAGAAAAACATAAAAATTATTGTTATTGTGGCCATGTTGTTATATATGAAAAAGCTCATCGTCATCGAGTTGTTTTGAAATACACGTAATTCAATTCGTAGAGAAAATTTTCTGTTTGAGAATCAAGTGGAGAATATTATGGTGTCGTGACTTCGGAAGCTTCAAGTCGATTCTTTTCCAACACAATCGTAATTTCTAACGACACAAACTATTCTCATCTGACAAACATAACACACCTAACTGCAAAATTCGAACTTTTCAAGACAAAAAAAAACGAAATAAAACTCAGCTACTGAGGGCCAGGACATAGCAGCCACTCACTTATATAATTCTACATCATATTGATTACTTCACTACATTATTCAAGTTTCATGAGGGACGGTCGATCAATAATTAACGTACCACGTTTCATTCGCTTCTTCAGCTATATCGCTTCATTTTTTGGGAAAACCAATTAGAAACTACGATTAAAACAACTACGAAGTTACAACCTAAAATTCACAATTTAGAAGATTAATACGAAAATAGAAATCATTCTGCTAATTTCTTCCAAAAATTTCGGTGCAATTTGCGGGAACTCCATAAAAGTCAAATACCCGCTTTCAATGTAACTGCGGCCAGTAGCAGAATTTCCATCTGTTCCTTTTTAAGGCGATCGTCGTCTAGAAGATGTCACCTTCGTCGAGCAAACGACCTACGCATGGCCTACTCCTGGATCATCGACTAAGTCGAGCGGGCACAGTAAAACTTCCATTTTTTCCCTATCGCGCGCAAGGGTAGTCCAGGGGATTCTTTTTGCTCTAGGGATTCGTTGAGCATCATGATCCCTTTCTAGGGCCTTGGTGAAGAGGTCAGACCAGAGGGCTGGTGGTCTTCCTGCAGTGCGTTTGATGTCCAGCTGAATCCAATCACTTACAGCTCGTGTCCACCGGTCATCATCCATGCGCATCACGTGTCCCGCCCACCTGATCTTCGAAAGCTTGGCGTGTACGGCTGCGTCTCTGATTTTTGATCGTTGACGTAGATCGGATCTTAGTATTCCCTCTTTCACCTGAGTGATGCGGGAAACGCCAAGCATTACCCTTTCGATTGAGCGCTGTATTGTGCTCAATGAACGTTCATCCTGCTTTCGTAATGTCCAAGTTTCTGAAGCATACGGCAGGAAGAACCGTCGTATCGAAAAGGTGGGCTCGGAGCCTTGTCTTCTTTGTTCTCTTCACTACGTCTTCGATGCTCTTATATGTTCC
>KN716776.1:46400-60912 GCA_000816705.1 Dictyocaulus viviparus | reverse complement strand
TATATATATATATATATATATATATATATATATATGTGTAGTATATATCTTGTACTTGCCCGCCCACAAGATACTATAACTTTTGATCTACCTCATCCACAAATTCAACGCTTTTTTTCGTATTTGTTATCCTGATTTCTACTTTATTAGTTTCATACTCTCTCCACGCTTCACTACAAACAATCAGATTTGAATGAATGTTTTTTTTTTCTATTTTGATATAAAGTTGTAAAAAAGAATTCAGTAAGGTTCTATTTCAGGTGTTGAACACAACTTCAAAATCGTGAAACACGTGAAATTCAAATGTCGCTATAATTAAAGGACTCTAAAAGATTTTCAATGATAAATACTGAACAGTAACAAAATAACATTATACTATCAGTAATGTTTTTCGTTGAGACTCAACAATTCTCCTCTTGTTATTCGCTTTTGTTATGAGTACGTATCTGCTACCATATTGAGGTTATAAGTAATATTATTAATGTTTTCAAAATATAAGAAAAGTTGCAAAAATTCTTCTTAGACTCCTTCATTTATTGGCTATCGTCCAATCGCTTGCTGCTTCAACTTACTATCAACGATTATGATGATGACAAACGGATTTTAACCTCAACGAGAACGCATAAACTACTTAGTGATGAGGATGATGGTGTCAGAGTTCTCTTCAGAAGGAAAAAAACTGCAGCATGCAAAAATCATGCATTATTCGTAATAGGTTATTATATAGCTAAATTAGTTTAAGATTGTTAATATTAAAATAAGAGTAATTATTCATGAGGTGCAATAATGAGTAAATTCTGCTTGCTTGAAACGTAAAAAACAAAGGCATTTCCGGTGACAATAACATCCACGTTGATGATCGATAATTTTGTCCATTATGCACCTATTTTCTTTTACTTTCATCTCATCTTCTATAAGAATTACTGGATAAGAGGTTATGCAACCTCTTTACTTGACTGTTAAACCTCAATCCACGGAAAGCAATCAATATCCAATATATAATCATATTTCTTAGTAGAATGTAATGAACAATGTATTTGTCAAATATAATAAATATTATGTGAATGATAACTAATCGTTGGCGTCTATTTAACGATACTCTGGAAAAAAAAAATCTGAAAAATCTCTTAAAGAATATTTTTCTTAAATATAATTCTTGATCAAAGAGGTATGGCATGAATTATATTTATGAGGTATAAACACTGAAAACCTCAACGAAGTTTATATATGTCAATAGGACGAGCAATGTGTATGACTATATTTATATGATTGTAGACTAAATACCGATCAATATCTTTGTAGAGAGGGACGTACTTGGAGGTGCCACAGTGACAAGTCGACTCGAACAGGTGAATAGTGAATACTTTTTGATACTGAGTCTTTTGAGAGTAAATTCATTCTGTGATATTTGAGGTAGTGCACGATGAAATTAAATAATACAAATCAATTAGAATACTTCTTTCTCTCTTTATAGCATTAAAAAAATACAATTTATAATTACATTACAAATACAAAACACGAAAAATGAAATACAAATTGATAAGTCTTAAACATTTGATCTGTACAGTCGCTGTTAAAAATTTGCTCTATCCGAGTATTATTGAATTGCAATCAATGAACGAAGGAGTCACGAGTTCGAATCCGAACCAGCCAAAGAACGAATTACATTCTTCAGAGTCGGTAAAATCTACTAGAATGAACTTCAAAATGTGCAGCACTAGCTTAATAATTATTGTTCAATTCAACGCACAGTATAGGAAATCCGTATCCAACTACCTCACCACCGATATTATACGGAAGACGGATGCATCGCGTCATTCACATGAAAGTTACGTGAATACCCATTCTCAGTAAATGAGAGGGCATTATTGAACCATCGAAAATTCAATGAATTTAATCAATAATCATTCAATAATCACTATAGATTGAAATTTTCCTCTAACAATAATCATCCATCACAATCGAAAAAATTCTCTCAATAAATTGTTGAATGTAACAAGCTTGTAACTGTCATGGGATGAAAGAGCGACAATACAGAAAGTTCAAAGAAATACCTCATCTGGAAAAAAAATTAATATGATTAAGCATTCTATTTAATGAAATTATAAGCGATAAGTAATAAAAACCTTTAGTCACTATGAATAATAATTAATACCAGAAAGAAATAAAAATTATGCTAATCAGATAGATATAAAGACTCAAATTATAAGCACGCACTAATAAACAACAAATATAAACATATAACGTCATAAAGTGTAAACTTTCGGATTGAATAATGTTGTTTATGCTACTCTGAGAAAATGTTTACAAAATTGTCAATTTTCGCATTCTTTTCAACGAATAACAACAGCTCTATTTATTTACTTAGACAAAAGCACGTTTTATGGAACAATTAATGAACAAAATGTTTATGCAATAAACATTCATTGTTTATGAATATTTGTTTGTTTGTTTGTTGCAACAATCCTGATTCTCGTTTAATAGCAATCAGACCAAGAACAACAAACTTTATTGAAATTCAATCATAGAAACGGATATAAAATATATCAAATCTAAATATCCTCATTTATATGAGTTCATGTGTGAATTGATATCAAATAAAGTTCGTCCGCTAGTTTGACTCATCTCTACAAAACAACGAAATGTCCTAAGAATTCTTTTCTATCATCTATTCCAAAAATGTGCAAAATCATTTTCTTGACACTGTATAATCATCACGAAACGTTTCCCTCTTTTTCATTATTTGAAAATTTCGTTTAATTCGATAAATGAGGTGACCTTATGACGATAATGAATGAAATGTTTTCACTTCTCTGTATAACTCTGATAATCCTTCCAAAAATGACTGCTCACACTACCTCCAAGAATTAAGCTTCATGTTAAAATGATCAATTAACTTTACTTTGACAAAAAAAGCAAATGATCAACTTTAAAAAGTATTAATTCTATATTAATTTCAAAACTTGATGCGTATCTTAGTGGTAAAAGTGTCACAATGATACTCAGGCTAAGTTTTTCAGTTTCCTTAGGTTTTCAGTGACCACAAGATCAGGCTAGCCTGTCATCGTTTGAGGGTCGACAATTTGGTACTAGATAAATCTAAGAAAGAGAATCAAATTAGCAGCACTGATCTGCTGAAGAGTGGTCGACGGAAGTTATTGGATAAAGCAGGCTCGCACTCAATTATGTCCACGATAACACGTTGAACAAAAAGGCGTAGGCACATCCCGCAACAGGGATTGATCAACTCTAAAGCCTTTCTAGTTTTACCTCATTTTTAAAGCAATCTGTGTGTTTTAAGTAGAAATTTAATTTCAATAGTTCTCCTATACAATTTACACTATGTCATCAAGATGGTCATTTTTCCGCTCAATGATATGATTTCCGCCATTCAAAATGCACTTTTAAATTTTGCTATTTATTTGAAATATGCAGTATTTTTTGTCACTTAGTATGTTCACTTTATGTTAATACCACAATACATGAAAAGTTTTTGCAATCTTACGCAATATAAAATGAGGGAAATGCAGTGATTGAGGGAAAATAAAGCAATTTATCGAGTCAACGATATTATGAACTTCACAGATCCTAAGAACTACTATCATTAGAATTATTTCTAATTCATTAAAGTAATCCAACTATCAACAAAACAGTAAAATCTCATAGTATTGAAATTAATAAGATGAGGTAAGCTTCGACGTTAATAAATCTCTGTTGAAGGATGCAGTTACGCATTCGATTGTGAATTGTGAAAGGGATCATATGCAAACCTGATCTATGCCATGACTTGAGTTGAGTTGACCACTCATTACCAAATTGATTAGCTCTGCTAGTCTTACTCAGATTTTTCTGATACCAATTTGTCGACTCCGGAAGGATAGCGACTTTAATGGGATTCGAGTAGACCACGAACTTACATGGCCTGCATATCATTGTGCTACCTCATCACCATGCTACACGTCCCAGCTTATGGATTATTCTAGAAAAAGTGACGTAATAAGAAATCAGATAAGACAAGAATCTTACGTCAGTAATTCAAGGGATCATTATCGTAAGTTCCGAGCATAGCAGCAAACTAGGAAAACCTCAAAACTTTCAACCTCAGGCGGGATCCGAACTCTGATCTACAGATGTCGTTTTGAATTCGATTCTACTATCGAAAATTCGGTATGAAATCACTCAGTGCTTTACGTATTATTTGTAGGTGAGTATTTTATCACATTCGTCCATTAATGAGCTAGATCTGGAGCGCTGATATTGGCCTTCCATCCAGGTAAGCTGAAAATTACGAGATAACCTGATTTATAATCTTTCATAAATATTTATTTTCCATAAATCACGATAGGTCGTAACGGGCTATGGCTCACATCTAACAAAAACCATTAAAACCTCTTATAGTTCATAGGAAATAGATCAAAACGCTCCTTAAAACATTTTGAGCATTTCGGTTCACTTTATATGTTTCACTTCGGGTTTGATTTTCAACAATAATTACTCTTAGTGCTGTAACTACCAGTACAGCAACCACTTCGCCTTTTATCGAGTAAAAGGAAGTGATAGAAAGTTTCGAATCATGTTCACAGCCGCCACTTAAGCCTACCAGGCACACTATCCATCCAGCGTCGGTAAATTTGTACCAGACAAATCTGGGTATGATAAATAGTGCTGATTTGATGAAGAGTGATCGACTCAAGTCTCTGCACAGACTAGGCTTGCATTGATTGATTGCATTTTTTTCGCATTCAACCACCTCCACGACATCACGCTAAACACGATTGCATAGGCTCATCTCGCGACAGTGATTAATCATCGTCAAAGTTTATTTTATCTTATCTTAACATCACTATCGCGTTTATTGAGTGATAGCCTTGTAAGGTGACGTTCCTATACTAGCTTCATAACATACCGCTTATATCGATTTTAATTACAACCCAAAGATCATTCGTTCATGAATTCAAACGCTAATAGCTGGACCAGCCAGTTAAATTTGTTACATTTGTAATGAAATATGCTCCGATATTTCAAACAGTTTTTAATGTGTGGTTATAGCTTATCTAAGCCTATTCTGCAGAAAGACTAGAGAAAAAAACCTTAACAGTTGATTATCTAAAACGTAATCATATCATACGCTTTAAACTGCTTCTTAAAAATAAGGGGTGGTCAGAATTTGGAAAAAAAAACGAACTTTTTTTCTTCTAGCTATTACTTTCACATCATCCATATAACAAACCCCATTTGTTGTATAGAGGAATATCTTGACAATTTTGTTTCAAATAAATATTATGCCTTCTTACCTAATTTGTAACTTGGATGCCCCGTCGTCACGCGTAGTACGGGCTCCAATAATCTTCCACTTGTTTCTTTCTGGCACAATTGTTGCCCATGGTGGTGGTGTTTTTGTTTTTGTTTTTCAACATATTGACCTCACAACCTAGGTACACATAGCTTGAGCACTCGGAGATATTCTTCCCGTTGAGCGTAAATGGGGCTTAGGCGAGGTGTCCGTTTTTAATAGACATCGTCTTCTGGAGGTTTAACTTGAGGCCAATTTTTCCACAAGCACTGTCGAAGTCGGCTAACGTGTGTTCCGGTTGCTCGATGCTTGGTGTAATGAATACTATACCATCAGGGAAGCAAAGATGGTGATGTTGACGACCGTCGATTCTCACTCCAAAATCGTTTCATTCTAGTTTTCGATATTATCAAGAGTGGTTGTGAATAGCTTATACAAAAGAGTATCGTCTTGTTGGTCTCCTCTTTTAACGTTGATGATGATGTCTTTATAGAGCGGGGTGATTTCGGTAGTGAAATTCTAATATAACTCATGAAGAGTCTTGATATATAGAGTCGGAAGCGCTTGATTGATGAACTTTCCTATTCCCGCCCTTGTCTCTACAGATTCAAAAGCTTTTTTAGAATCGATGAATGTGAGACAGAATGGATTTCTATGCTCTCGTGATAAATATATGAGTATTGTGTTTGCGTAAATATGGTCCAACGTGCTAATCTCTTCCTAAACCCTAATAGTTCGCGCGGTTGTTCATCATCCAAGTTTCTGTTAATTCGGTTAAGGATGACTCGTGTAGAAAGCTCATGGTCGACTGACAACAGGCTGTTTCTGCATTGTATGTAGAGATTATTACCCTAGTTTTCTCGTTCTTTGTATGTACAATGTCAAACGTTAACATTTCGCTCTAGAAATTTAGCAACCTCTCAGCGTGTATGTGGTGGTCCTAAGAAGATTGCTTGAGGCTGTATTTGAATGCCGTCGATCTTTCAACTTTAACGTGGGTTGGTGCAGAGACATAAATTTTATTAGTTCTTTTCTGTTTTGAGTTCAAACATCACGCGAATATTGTAATTTTGAGCTTTTTGGATGTTTGTCTCAAGAACGTATTGACGGAAATCTTACATGATTTACTTGTTTCATTCGTTTGCTCAATCTTCTCGTCATTATAACTTAATCCGCATTAATTTCTCGTCTCTGTGACTTTGAGGTATGACGGACGCTGCCGTAGCTGTTCCTCCTGTTGCAGAAAATCAGGTGAAGGGTTTTTTTTCCAACCATTGTGTGGGACATTCGAAAGCTGTTCTCATTTAAGGGTGATGGCGCAGCACCATGGGGTGTTATGAAAAGCATCGTCTCGAGAATGCTTTTAATATATATCGTTACCAATATTATTAAGGTTTTTGCTTTAGCTTGTACTTTTCTAGCAATATGCAGTTGTGAGTTCTATTAATTCTAGAGCTTCACTGGAGGTCCTCAGCAGACAGGACAAAACGCTACGGACGTTGTCCGTGGTAAATATCCACCATCGCGGAATCTTTTTCCACCTGGGCAACTTTTCGACCTGTACTTATACATCGATGACTCGGTTTCTTCTGTTAAAGACTTCTTTCTAACGTTTTTTCTACTACGCTAAGATGTCACAAATTATTTCGAGAGGCTCGCTTTAAAAATTTTGCTTGACAATCCAAATCCACCATCGCTTTATCAAAGATCGAGTACATATTTCTCATCTAGTTTAGAATAAACTATACAGTGACGTTAGTCATCAGTTTTCTGATTGTTTATTTTCGTAATGGTATTATTGATACTTAGATAAAGAAGTGTTTGGTATTTGTAGAATCATATTTAGCTCTCCAAACTTCTCACTGTAAGTAACGATAACTTTTCTAAAATTGTGTGGATAAGTGAATTGAAATTCCACCAATATATTTTTGTAACTTGAAAATTGATTGCATTGGGAATACGCGCGCTCTTAATCACCTTCTAAAGTTAAGGAACAGCGTTTCTCAAATTTTGAACAACGCTATCTCTTTCATGAAGAACTTGGGATTCGCTACGGGGATTATTCCAGCGGGTTGGAGAAGGTAATTACTCAAAATATCACATTTTCCTTAGGTTTTTTCTACTATTAGTGCTTAACTTTTTAGGATGGAGTTCTAGTTTTTCAAAAAACTATTCCAACTCCTGAAGTGCTCAAACGAAATCAATCCATATATTTGCACGTATATATAACGAAGGCTGGACATTCACCTAATCCTAGAGACCCGAGTCATGTTGCAAGGGAGGTACGAACCAATAATGTATTATATTTTCTGTTTTATACCCACCATTGATTAAGGTAGTTTATGGAGTTCGACAACTCAATAAATTTAAAAAGAAGTACTATAAAAAGACAACGAATCTTCTGACGGGAAAAAGCGAGCAAAGTGACCATGATCTAGAAAAAGCGGAGAAAATGAATTTTGAGGTGTGTTTCTTCCTTATTTGCATTTCATTCCTGTTCTAATCTCTGCGTAATCATTCTTTATGTTAATTTCCTTTCAATTTGTTCTAGACTTATTAACCTTCATTAAGATTTTGAATTTTTGGCATCCTAATCTCACCATTAATTTGATCGACGATCAAACGCAATGGATAAAAGGCAGGGACTGTTGTTTCTTTTTGCAGAATACCTTAATAGCTTGCCATCTGTATTAATTGAATTTAATTTAAGGATCATTACCACCTCCTCTCGATGAAGCTGTCTTGTTTGATATCACCAATGAGTTCTATTATCCTGTCCTTTTTTTCAATGATTATTGGAACCTTGGTTCAGAGTACATGCCGATAAATGATACTGTGAAGGTACTACTTGGTATTTAAGCTAGAACAAGAAGAATTTTTCTATAAGATTCTATCACTTTTTCAAGCTCTCACGGCCTTTGCAATCTTTTCACATTTATCTAGAACAATAGTAAGTCTACGAAGTAGCACATATCAAATGCTTCTCAGATTAGTGCTTCTAGACATATTTCGATATTTCGTTTAACCTTTAACATATCTTTATGTACATTTGTATATACGTGTATTCATACGTGTCTATACATGCATATATATATGCATATATATATACGTAGTTATCTGGATTTGTTACATATAAATATAGATCTCACTTAATGTTGCAGCTTCTATTTTTCATTATAGGAAATAACTTTGCGAATCAGCTACCAGCCTCTGTCACTATTCAAGTATCAGTTATATGCTAGCCAGCATGTTAGTAATTGAATTTTGACAAAAATACTTCAGCTGTAATTCTTCAAGCGTCGTAATTTTTAAGATGCGCAGCAAATGGTCGTCAATGTTAGGTGGTGAAGTATTCGAACAGGATGACGACGATCAAGATACCATAAAACAAGCACTAATGGAAACAAGTCCAGTTCTTCTTGGTATTGTGTTATATGTGATGATATGATTAAATACCTTCAAAGTCTTTATCCTAGTTTTACTTTCAATTGATTATTTAGTATTGACAATGGTTGTCTCTCTTCTGCATGCTGTCTTTGAATTCTTGGCATTTAAAAGTGACATACAATTTTGGCGCTCGCGGAAAGATCTGGTTGGGTTGTCCGTTCGTTCTGTATTATTTAATATATTTCAGGTACAGTCATACAATTTATTATCGTTTTTTGATGTTGTTCAGATAATCCTTGAAGATGTGAGTTGTCATTTCTTATCATTTAGTCATTGATTGTTTTCCTCTACATATGTGACAACGACACAAATTGGGTTGTCAAGATAAGCGTCGGGATTGGATTGCTTATCGAGTGTTGGAAAATACCAAAAGTTCTGAATGTTGAGGTTTGTGCCTTATTTTCGCTTCTATTTGGCTATGCTGTCCAACGTTCGTTAATAGAAATCGCTTAAATTGTTTCAAATTTCGTATTACATTCTCTTTCATAATTAAGATTGATCGGGTGAACAAAGTGTTTGGTGTGGTTCCGCGATTAAGATTTAGTGATAAAGGCTCATATATCGAAAGTGAGACAAAGGTTTACGACGAGGTTGTTTGCTAGTTACTTCTACCTTAAGTTATGACGCTTTATTCAGTTTTTAGAAATATTTTCTTGAAGATGTATAAGTGAGGTAGTATCCACTACTTACCTAACATTTTTACTTTTATTATATTGTTACAGATGGCTTTCAAATATTTGTCATGGGTTTTGTTTCCCCTCCTTGGAGGGTATGCCATTTACTCCTTAATATATGTTGAGCAACGTGGGTGGTATTCTTGGGTGCTCGGCATGCTTTACGGGTTTCTACTTATGTTTGGTTTCATTACTATGACTCCACAGGTTTGCCACTTTGTTTCCATGAGCTTTTAGCTTCTCTTTCCATCAGAGTTCTTTTAACACGTTTATTGTTATTTTAATTAGGAATATTATGGAACTTATATAAGTCAAAATTTTGAAAATTTCAGCTCTTCATCAATTATAAACTGAAATCTGTTGCCCATCTTCCGTGGGGGATGCTTACTTACAAGTTTATAAATACTTTCATTGATGACTTGTTTGCCTTTGTGATTCGAATGCCGGTTATGTATCGGATTGGCTGTTTTCGAGACGATATAGTATTCTTAGTCAGTTTTTTAAATATATTTTATTGTGAAGATACTTTCATATTGTACAAAAATGATTGTGTCTACTGGGTATTGATGGCATTGTTTCCAACAATCTTTTTTAATTATAGTAAATGCGAAATACTTTACGATGCAGTTTCATAAATAAAATTGCTCCAATGTTCTAAAATACCATCGTACTAATTGACTAGCGATTTGCACTTGCAAAACTTCATCGGTAGGCTGTTCAAAAGTCAAAGCTTTTTCTAAGGTTGCTTACTGTCAATGTTTTCAATTTTAGGACTCTATGATTCATTTTTAACGAATCAAGTATATAGATTCTATAATAATTTTGCCTTATGTGGTTGCAAAGGTAGAAGCGCTTCATACAGTTTTCATCTTCTAGTCGATCGCTATCTGA
The DNA here is from genome assembly GCA_000816705.1 of Dictyocaulus viviparus. Lineage (NCBI taxonomy): Eukaryota > Metazoa > Nematoda > Chromadorea > Rhabditida > Metastrongylidae > Dictyocaulus > Dictyocaulus viviparus. Next base: position 50,607 of record KN716776.1, on the reverse strand, counting down.
AACTTCGGCATATTTTGTCTTTGACAGGTCCTACGGTTGCGTCTTTCGTGTTGTTTCGCTGGCATAGGCTGGAACTCCATATTTTGATTCTGCATAGTGTGATACGCGGCGAATTCCTAGTATTTTAATCATTTTTTTTGCCAAATTCTGTACTTCATCATTCATTATTTACTATATGTACATGCATGCGTAAGTGCGGATAAGGTCATTGCGAATGATTTAGGGATTAAAGTTTATGCTCATTTTTTCGGCATCATGGTTCCCACATCCCCAGTTTATACTTCGAAAAAGATAACTGAGCGTTACGTAAACAGAATGAAAGATTGCTGGTTGCAATCCAACACATCACTTTAAGAGTAATGGTAGGTGTTTTTTGTATTAAACCAATTAGTGAAGAAACTTGAACTCTCCATCTACATCAACGATCAAGGACTGGAAACGCATTTGTACAGGTCATGTTATTGAACATTGCGGGGGCGCATACATGGTGCAGATGAACAATGACCGGACATAATCTGTAAACGGTGGTATTCCACTGAACATCAAGCGCATTTCAAATGACCGTGTTTAACGAATGTTCTAGAGAAGCATAATTTGCAGCGAATCCTTTGAACGATGTCGTAGTTTTGCGTGTAATGTGGGAAAATGAGAGTTCTACAATAAGTCACTTCATCTTCGCTCTTCTCAATCATTTTTGGTGTATTTGATATAGATTTTCTATATAAACTAGGTTTGTTGAAACATATTTTCTTGAATATTTGCTGCCTCAAATGCTATGCAGGCTATGGTGAACAATTAAAAGTCAGTTCAGATAATATCTTTGCGGTAGCTTCATTTTTTCTGTAGGATTTGCTCCAACTACTTAACATGCTGCCTATGAGATAATAATATCACCATGTAATAAGAATAATTTCAGGTTTATCTTTACCAACGATGGATTTATCGCGTTGATCCAAAGCGTGTAAATGAGTTTGGAACTTCGTTAGAATCTCCAACCGGTGTTTCCCAGGAAAGTAACGTGGTATTGGAAAACAAAGTAGTTACTGATAGTACGGTGACAGCCGAAACGAAAAAAGACCGATAATCATATTTATCTGGACAAATATTTGTTCTTTATCCAGTGAATGTCAGAGTTTTGTGTTGCAATGTTAGTGCTTCAGGTATGAAACATTTCTCGAGACTTTAATTGGAAATTGTTATTTGTTTGATTAAATTGTAGTATGAGAATTTCAAACAGTCTCATTTCAATTGTGGTTTGGAAACCGTTCCTCAATTTTGTGATGGGTTTAATGATCGTTCATAAATTTTGGCCGCATTATGGTTCTGTTCTTTTTTTCAATCGCTCTTACTGTTTTTGGATGATTCTATATAAAGCATATGCAACTTCGTTGTGTCTTTTTCGCATTGTTACTACTGAATGAATTTCTATGATATTAAATCGAATTCTCGTTATTATTTCTGTAGTTGTTAAAGGACGTATTTCTACAGTTTGGCTAGTCGCCAACTATGTCGTCATGAAAAGTGAGGGTTTTCAATAATTTTAACTAAGTTTAAACAAAACCACACTTTCATCGGTCTATGTTGTTGACAACAAATGAAAAGCTATACATGAAATTCGAATTGGACTGCTTGTACATGTAGTTTGGAAGCCTCAATTATTAGTCTCTGCAGTTAAACAAGTGAAAAACAGTTGAATATTGTAGTTATTCGAAACTCAACAACAGTATACGAGTGAAATTCAACAGCAGTATACGAGGAATAAGTGATTCTTCTGATCCCATCTTACCAGCCAAGTTTTTCATTCCATTCTGTTAGTACTTATCTTTCAAAAAAAGTATGCGGAACGACGACGAATCCTATTTTACAACTACAACACCAAACACGAATATTAACCTCCACGACTCTAAGTGAACTATTGCATATGACGATTGACGTATTGAGTTTTCGGTTAATAACTTAAAGGCTCTTACAAAATATGTAGAAGTTAGAATGGTCGACTTAAGTGTATTGGTGTATTTTGAATCCAAATGAAACTGCGTAGTGTGCTAAATTAAACAAAATACAGATGAGTTACGTTGGTGGTTCCTATTATTTGATCTATGAATTATAAAACGTAATGTATTTTTGAGTGAGGCGTAGATCAACCGCAGTTTAAACTTGTGGTAGTAAATTGCTATTATGAGATATGCAATCGAAATGAAGCATGAACTGCACAAGTCATTTGCTGTTTCTATAGCAACAGCACCACATAACAATATGAATATGAAAGCTTTTGTATTTTACTGATGTCCTCTGAATCGATTAATTTCATAGTTCAAAATTTGAACTCTCCACCCTTTAATTGTAATATTTCTCTTATTTCTTTTGATCTTTGGACACCTACGACTTTATTGCAACAGCTCAGTGACGTAATATGGTAATGGTCACCATTCAACCAATATTTGTAATACACGTTCACCGAATTTCCTCATAATAATCAGTTTTAGTTGGATTACACAAGTTAGTAACGTCGATATCACAAAAGAGACTGCAGAAGAGACTGCATTACGAATACTTCATCACCTGAAAATACTCAAATTCAAACCACCCACTGATATCGAGGAGCTGTAAGTAACGAACTATTCATAACGATCATAATGATAGAAGTGCTTGAAGCTGCAATATACGATAATTTCTTATAGTGAAGAATGGAGAGCTGGTTTAGTCGAAGGTGCGAAACGATCTGTCTATCCTGTTCTACTATATCTTTTTTCTAATATTGATATTTTGAAACAGAGAGCTTATTTAGCTAAGTATTTAGTCAAGGTATGAGCATGTTTCGAAGGTATTTGACTCATCTTATCGGAGAAATAGATAGGTGCTGAGCTATTTACACAAAAATTACGGTAGTGATGAAAATATTATGTGAACATAGTCTATGTTTCATGTCGAAATACCTAGTGATATACACGATGTGGATACGGCACAAATGCAGAACGACGTTGCCATGCTAATGGAACGTTTTAAGGTTCCAACTTGTTGATTATGGTACATCATCAAGCAATATTATAAGAATCAAAACGAAGTTTTAGGAAACTCATGCTCGAGTGCTCGATGTGCAACAAGATAGTATGCTTATTGATGATATAAAGACGGACTTGAAAGCGATGGAAGTCGAAAAGGAAGCACTGACAAGAAAAATTGAGAAGACATTCAAGAAGATCGTGAATCTTCCATCATTAGAGAGGTAAATTCTCATCTGAACTTATGAGGTTCATCACAGGTTAAAAACATTTATTAGAGAAAAATAAACCGAATCATAAAGGAAATAAAAGAGTCAAGTATCTAGCCAGTTATTGTTCAAAAAGTAAAGCATTTTTCTCCGTTAATGTTCTAAAAGTGATGTCTTCTATACTTCAAATCTTCAATAATTATTGTTAGATTTAAAGGAGGCATAGCACAATGGTAGGAGAGGCAAGGCCATATTAAGGCAAATGCTTAAAATGTAGGATAACTGGATTCGAGTTTGCCAGAGGCAAACCCCTCTTTCCATGCTTCAGAGGTTGTTAAGGAAGTAACAGAGTAGTCTGGGAGGGTTATCACCACTGACTTGTCTAGAGATTGGTCCTCTGTTTTACCTAGTTACTAGTATTTAATTACCTAATTTGACTTCTTTTTGATTTGACGGCTTGATGAATCTCTAGACACATTTTTAAAACCTAATATTGTTACTGTGTCACTTGCGAGGCTTCGATTCGGCTCTCCTCACTCTGGTTAACCGAGCCTATAGTGCAGTGAAGTTTTGCTAGTTATGCAAATGTCATGTGTTTTTAGAGAGGTTGACTAAAGTGATTATTATATATGTGACTCAGCCTGTCGATTAACCAATCGACTAATCGATCTCTTTCCATAAATCTCGAGCTTCCACATTTCCGAAAGAATCCAGGCACTCATTGTTCTTCAATATCCGCATTTCCTATAGGACTTACCAAGAAATGTTCTTTTGAACAATCAACCATGATTAATAATAAATGATACTGATGAGATTATGTGATAAACATGTGTCTGGACATCCATCCATGAATGATCATCACCAGAATTCATTTTAATATTGATTAATAATCAATGTTTTTTGCTGAAACACTTTGCAATGAACTATAGAAGCTTATTCTTTCATTATAGTTTGTACTCATTGATTACACAATTCTTTTTAGTTCATCTGTTATAA
>KN716776.1:27954-44224 GCA_000816705.1 Dictyocaulus viviparus | reverse complement strand
CTTATCTTATCTTATCTCATTATCCATATTTTCCATGAGACTTCCATTCTCGCCAGACACCTTAATACAAGCTTATTAAATTCAAAAGATTATCGTTTCGATATAAAACGAATATTATACAGAAACATCTATAAATGTAGACGCTTTTCTCATCGTATTCTGTTGCGTTGGAACGAGATTTGATAATTTTGATCAAAATTATTCATCCACTGTACCTGCTGTAAGTGTATGAACTTCTGGAAAAAATTCCATCCATATATACGTTAAATGTTATGCGATGGAAATATTTCGTCTATAATGTTGATATTCAAATCAATTGCAACAAATCAAGTTATCTGATTGATTTTTTTTTCTAGGTTGACGATAAAACAAGCAAAATTATGGCCCTTGAACAAGAACGGGATAAAAATGAGGAAAATATTGATGAGAATTTCAGGTGTGTCAATTTTGCTGTATATAAAAACTCCTATATTCTTCTGTGTTCGTTTTACATTTGTTAAAATTCCTCAGAACATACAGTAGTCCTTACGGTATTCAACAATTCATTAGTTTTTTAGGAGGCAATCATTGAGTAAGGAATCCTTTTTTACATATATGTATGACGTCATGGCCTTTTATATAGTAGAATCTTCTTTTAAAGTTTTCAAGAACTTTATATTTTGGCGCCATGCCACTATTCAAAAGTTTACTTATATATTGCCAGTTGTGTGGAATGAAAACGCTATTCTTTCAGTATATTTCGTCATCAAGCTGCTACTGTTGAGAGGCGTAAGAATAATATAGCCCAAAAGCTGCAAGAGACGAGGTATACTGTATAGACTTACTAAATTTTTGCTTCCAAAATTGTTAGTTTTAGAAAAAGATGAAGGTGAAAAAATGATTATAAAAAAGAAACAGTAGATTTTTGCTCCAACATATTATGATATTTCATTTAGCAGATTTCCATATCTATTTTACCTCATATTCCTCAGCCATTCACGGTATCAAAGAACTTCCTCTGCAGTATATGTTTAATCACATCAATTTATTCCATAAAATTATATGAGTTATGTAGCTTCAAACTCAAAAAAATTGTTTGGAAATCTTGAATATAGAGAATTAAAACAGGAAAATAAATGCAGAAACAGAAAACTGAAGCCTGTATTGATCAGGTATGTGGATCTTAAATTTTTATGTCATCTTCTTTCAACTATATTAAGCTATCATTTCCGTTACGTGATGAAATCGTCAAAAATCTACTTGCCCCTCAATTACCTTGTAGCTTATGAATTATTCATTACCAGAAGATTTGAGGCACTTCAAAGATTGACTATCATTTAATCTTGTCATTTGTAAATTGGCTATCTTGACTGCAATTTTCTTTAACAATATTCGAGGTTGGTATATAGTGTTTTACTCAAGACACAATACAACACTAACACAGGCTAACGGTTCAGCGAAATCGCCTTCTTCAGAACCCAAAGAAGGTTATACCAAATCAATCAAATCACCTAACGACCCATTCAATCAAACACTATCACTGACCTTGCGAAAGAAATCACCAACCCAAATTTTGGACACCCAATCAAATATACCTTATATCAATCACCCATTTAAAGTAGATTTCCTCAGTTTTGGAGACAACCACTCACAGAGACAGCATACACACCAATCAAACACGCCTTATACATGCCTAATCCCAATTAATCACACCTTTCAAAATAGATTTCGTCCATTATTTAACGGAGGTAGCGATTTATCAAGACAGCATAGTGACTAAGGTTTGATGGTTAAAGTTAAAACATCAACCTCTTATATGGAGCCAGGTCATGCATCACTACGAGAGCTATTATGAAGGTTTAATGACATATGCCTTTCTACGATGATCACAAAAAGCATTTATGTTCCAGGCAAGAGCTGAACCGTTTGGAACAGCTTGTAGAAAAAAAGAAAAATGATCTACGCAATACAATCGGTTCAGATGTGATGAGTGCTCATCAGGTGATTCCAAATACTGTTCAAATAATTTGAAGGGGAGAAGAAGGTTTGATATGCGGTAAAACCTAGTACTGCTGCTCCATAATTTTTGTTCATTCTCAAATTTGAATAAAGATAGGATAGACGTATTTTTGGGGATGCGATGGCACAGTGCCGGAGGTGCAACGGCAACCCGCCGGCCCAAATCAGTTCGCGGCCGTCCCCCAGGCATGCCGAGTCCGTCATCCCTCCGGGATCGGCAAATTGGTACCAGAAAAATCTAGGATAACTAGCACTGACTTGCTGAAGAGTGCTTAACTCAAGTCACTGTGTAGATCAGGCTTGCGATGGACCACCACCTCCACGATATTACGTTGAAGACGAATGCGTAGGCGCATCCCAACACAAGGGATTGATCAACGCCAAAGCTTATACTGTCTTATATTACGCGAAATTTTGATCGCTCAGTATATTATAAATAGTTTCGCATCAGTCAAACAATTTAGTGCTGTCAGAGAAAGGTTATCAAAACAATATTTGTGATGGGAATAAGTCATTCGTAATTAAAATGCTTATATGAGTATGCATATATTAGTAAGCAGTTCTAATCTACGAAGAAATACTGTGTTTAGTTCAAAACCTACGTTAGTCGCGTCAGAGACAAGAAAGGAGCATACAAGAAAAAGAAGATACACATTGAGGAACTTTTGACTGAACGTGAAGTCCTACTCAGAACCATCAATCTTCTTACGAAAAAATTCGATATGCTGAAGGAGGAAATTGTGAGTATGAGTACCAATAGTTTTTCTTCAGGAAATAAACCACGCTCAGTAATATGTGAGAATTCTGCAGCTTAATGTAAAAATCTGTACGCACTTACACATATATTTCTTAATTTTTCTGTTCATTATTTGCGTTCCTTTGGGTTAATTGTAATATCGATTCTTTATCGTTTAGTTCTTTTATATAATTTGGTTATACGTCAGTGAGACATTTGAGAGTCAAATGGAATGACTAATTACTTCAAGAATAAAGTACTTATGAAATTAACATGAGGGACCCTATGGTGTTTTGATAGACAGACATTATCAAAATAAGAATTTGTCGTTCTACATAAGTGTATTAGACTCGCACTTACATAATGACTCACAGCATAATGTTCCTCATTGCTCTCCTACAAAAGACGAACACCAGTCGAAAAACCAACACAGTTAATCCTATTAAAAACGGTATGCTTTGGTCTGGCTTTACTGATTTCTTTGTACTTGAGATGTTTCCATCATGTACTATCTTTACATCTGCTATCTCATAAGTACTATTGAACTTTAACAAATTCATAAAACAAAATAAATATGCCAAATTGGTCATCATTAGATAAATTTCACTTTCGTTAAGATATTTTATATTAAAATCGTAATGTTTAGCTTGAATAACATATGATTTCTTGACATTATTTCTACTTCTGATGATTTTAAAATGTTGTAATGTGATTTAGAAAAGTATGGGAGGAGAAGTAGTGGAAAACGTTGCGACTCAAACAATAAGAAGACCACAAACAGTGGCTCCCACATCTCTGGACACTAATGAATTGAAAACGTTGGTGAAGGAGCTCTCAAAATCTATTCATGACAAAAAAAGTGAAATCGCTCTACTACTCAAAGACCATAAAGACCGACAAATCGTATTTAACGTGAGGCTTTATTGATATATGACAATAAGTCTTAAGTTAAAATACGATTTAGTAAACATACAACTCTCCGATTATTACCCATGTAATTATGCTTACAAAGATTTTTCTTTTAGACAGAATACGATAGAGTACGTACAAAACAGACAGAATACGAGCGTAGACATACACAAGTCGAAGTTGGATATGAAGAGTTGAAACAGGGAAGTTCACTAGACAAACCTCCAAATTTTCAACAAACTATTTTCGCTGCTGTTAATAAAGTAATAAGGGTCAACAGTTAGTAAATCATCAGTAATCTTTTTAGATGGTAGAAAGTATGGAGTATTCTGAAGAAGATGCTATCAAAACCATTCCGGATCTGGAGCAACAAATCGCTGATGTTGATTCGCAACTTGAAACCTTGGAGAGTAACGATTCAGAGGATCTGGAGGCACAACTGAAGGTTCGACTTGCAATTGTTTTAATACTTTTTTGTATACGTTTGGATTACACCAGGAGTCCCTGCTACGATTATAATAATGTATTCTTGGTATAAGTGGACGCAACCATCTATCATCATCTAGTTCGTTTGGTTTCATAATGGAGTACTTTATTTAACTCATTTTCTCATGATTATTATACATCATGAAAGCACTATAAAATAAGACATTTAAGTAGTACTTCATATTTCTTCTTAACAGAATGTGTCAATTTACTTAATCTTTGGGATGATATTGGTCGTTATAGTTTTTCAGCAGTTAGCGTTTATTCTGAAAACTTCTGAGTGCTGAATGATCAGTGCCAAGGTCTATCTTATCTTATCCTAATTCACGTAGGCCATAAAATTCCACTTGTTGATGATGCACTAAAAACTGGATGTTTTGAGAATCTAGGCTTGTTAAAATACTACAAGCATTTTTACTTTCTGTGCTCAGTAACAGATACTTGAGTAGTTTCATGTTTTCATTATTAGTTTGTAATGGGTTTTTTTTCTTTCAAGAAAGTAGTGGAACATTCTAGGAGTTAAAGTTAGATCTATTATGTCGAGCACCCTATTGGTAAAGCATTGTGAAATCCTAATCCTCAGATCGTCAAATGTCCTCCATGTTATGTGACCATAGAGATTAGAGGGCACTAAGGTAGCTGTTAAATGCAGTAGTTCAATTTATTAATTGTATTTGTGACAGTATCTTTATTTGCAGGTAGAAATTGAAGAAGAGCGACAATTGTCTGAACAACTTGCACAACGATCTGGTGATGCCGTCGATTTGGACGTAGCTCGACGGCAGACGATGATGTGGAGAGCACTTTTGACAATGTTCGAAGCCAAAATCTTCATAACTAAAGATAAAAAGCATGAAGAATAAGCCCATATAAGCTAATAAAGCTCTTGTGTTTTGTTTTGTTGAGGTTCATACTGAATATTGTTCCATTATGATTACCATATTTTAATTGTGGATAAGCCTGGTTCCAAATAGAGAACTGTAGACGAAATGTACTGAATTTGTTGCTGTTGTGCAGTAACTATTTGATTTTTTCTTCAAAGTAAAAGTTTCTGCAGTTTGTGACCCTTCAAATTTAGGTCATTAACTTCGTAATAAACTTGAGCCAACAAAAGTAGTCTGTGATTCGGTAAACACTGAAATGCTCTGGTGTTCATCAATAATTATGCGATGCGCCTTGAATTCGCCTTCAATAACTTCGATCAAATCCATGAAATAAATGATATTAGTAAATGATCTATATAAAATCATGATGCTCATATTATCTGATTCTTCCGTCCCCATTTTATTGACCCCGAAGAAATGGCTGGATCGATAGGATGACTGGACATCTAGCGATTGAAGAATTAGTGGTAGTTAATATGTTCTGTAATGTAAGATTAGACAGAAACATATTTCGCATGTATTAATTCTGAATCGCAGTTTATATCTAAAAACCAATCGGACAATAAGTAAGGTCTTTGAAATTTTACCACCTACACTTCCATATACATTGTGATAGGATCGTTCTTGAATATTTCATGTACTCTTTATTTCATGTCAAATGAAGCTACATCTGTTTCTCTATCGAATCCGTAAAACATTCCACAGACTGCAATTTCATTTTCTCTTATAATCAACTTCTGTTTTTGAGCAACTTATCTTTTACAACCTATTACACGTTATTTTACAGAAATCAAACCCATTCTATGGTTATAATAATGTCCTCCTAACAAAGTTTCAAATCCTAAAAGAATCAAAATAGATACGTTCAGTAAGGCAGTGAAGTGAAAAATACGAGAAATGCTATAGACAAAGAACTTTGAAAGTACAGTGTCATGAACGCCGAGTTCAAGTTGAGTTTGAGTACGAAAACATTTGAATATTCCCTGCATTCTACAACAGAAAAAATTGTGGTATATAACTTTCTGGATGTAAAATAGGGTAAAGTAATGCAAATTTATCACTCTGAAAAGACAACTAGCTACAAAAGCAATCAAAATTGAAGAGGCTTGCAATTTTGAGGCAACTTATAAAAATTAACAGATATAAATTTATGACTCGCTTCACTGAAAATTACAGGTGACATAAATTTATGGAATGATTGAGGAATGAAACAATAATCAAATACATAAAAACAAAATAACAATGAAGAAACATCAAGTAAAAAAAATCAATTGCAAAACAAATAAACAGAATACAAAATACAAATTACTATAGTACCTTAATCGAAACATTCACGGATCGTTTCCGTAAATCCGTCACAATCATTTCAGTTCGATTTCATGTATAATAATGAAGTTACTAAAAGATTTAAACATATCACGTAAGAAGTTAGGTAAAAAGAAAATGTGTCACAATCTATAAATAATACTGTCAATTTCTAATATGAAAATAAAATCATATAAACATATAGATGTAGTATGGATCTTTAAACTAATACAACAATACAAAACGTTAAGCTAATATATAGGGAAATATAATCTGCCTACGGGTGTGTATTACAGAATGTTGAAATTTTCACTGTTGCTTACGTAATTATGCAAAAGCCTACTTGTTTGAAATTTTTATTCTGAAGTATTTTTAGCAGTAGTATTGGTTGTTGTGTTCACTATAACATAATAGAAATTTTGGACTTGAATTATTTTCAGCTATTCAAGCCTAAGTTGCAATTGAATTATCACTTGTTTCGTAAATATGCAAATGAATGCTTAATAGTTACCCTATTTTCATATTCAATACTCATTATATTGCTAAATATATATATATATATATATTTATGAATATTAAACATAATAAAAAGTGCCGAATCTTCATGTCATTCAACAAACCAGAAGCGATATGTTGCCATGTGAAACGTGGATTGAGCATTTGAAGCTATGTGATTATAACTATTCTACTCACATATAATTCGACAAAAAATGCGACTTTTGTTTAGATATTTAATTCATTCTAGAGCTAACTATTAATAAGAACATTTTTTTTATTTCTTAGGATTTGGTGGAATCGCTCAGCTTGTAGCTAGCGGCGTACTTATCGGTTCATCTTCCGTTGGCACAAATTATGACAAGCATCATAAAAAATCAGATCATCAAACATCTTTCCAAGTAAGGTTTTCATCATTTTAATTTTATGGTGTGAATTTAAACTTTTTTGTATAGTTCTTATTGCTACAGTGGTCACAAGAAGTGTTTTATTTTGATCTGATTCTGTTGCTTTATACATTGATGTTTGCTCGAGTTTACGATTGTTTCAAGTGTTTACTTTAATAAAAACCCAGTGAATTGTTTTAGATTTGCTCGAAATTTGAAACCAGAACAAATATCTTTAGACGTTCTAAAAGGAAAAAGCAAGCTTCATTTTATTGAAATCAATGAGGAGGTTCTAACTGACGTTTTGGTTAGTTGTTGAACAACATGTTCACTGGCTTTTTCGGCTTGGATTTCTTGATTTTTTCCTCAATAAATTGCCTTTGAGAATGTAGGTAATTGTTTAAAACTATCGTTTGGAAGTTGATTCGAGTATTTTTTAGTACTTATTATCCTCTATCTTATATTGTTCCATTTTCTAATAGCATCCCGAACAATAGGTTTCCATGTTCCTATGTCTCTTTTTCTTTACCTCTTCACATAACTAATAGTGTTGCATTACTAAATTAATCCAGTTTGATCTAAATAACACCTTATTAATGATTATTGGTTTACCATATTTTTAGGAATTGCCGCCATGGCTGAGAATTAAGCGCGCGTTTTGTACTGGTGTAACCGTCAGTGTACCCTGGACAAAACTTAAAAGTGCACCAGTGCAGATTGTATGTTAATAGATATGATTCCTTTTATCGTTTTATAATTCTTCTTATATACATCTATTCAGTATTTGTTTGGAAAACTTCTTGTGAATACATTCATTTTTCATCAATTTCACATTGTTTAGTTTATTGATGAAATCAACGTTGATGTCATTCTCACCAGTGAGCCACCGGTTAAGCAAACCGACCGTCCCATCAGGTGAACTTGCCTGGGAATTAATGCAGTTGCAAGTACGAAAGCAAATAAACGAGGGAATTCAGCACCCTTGGTGATACTTCTTATGGATTTGCTGACAGAGTTGTCGAAGGCATGTCGTTATATATCAATACCGTTGAAATTAATTTTGACTCGGATGCTTTTGGAGGGTCATTTATGGTAATTCTTATCTTTATTTTCGTCTATCGGATGTGTCTATTATTTGTTAATTTAAGCTTTCAAGACTTTCTGTGGAGAGTAGAACACCAGGATGGCAAGTCGCTAAGGACCTCAGGTTAACTAGGATCAGTTGTCCTACCTTGGGTAGGGCACTTATTTACAAGCAGGTAAGATCGATGCGGCGTAGAATAAACGATTGTGTTCGGAGAATATGGTCTTAATGCTTAGTCATTTTGCTTTTTTCCTTTATCATTGAAGACGATTTAGGCAAACATGCTAGGGAAAAATATCAAAAAGAGAAAGGAAAGATTTTAGGCATAGTAGTCTGCACTTCACAGTTGTGTTGAAAATTGTGTTGTCTAAATGGTGATATTACTCTTGTAATTGGTGTAATACCTTGTGTTCTATCTCCAATTCAAATTTCGTTTTATCCTCAATTAGCAGGCAATAAGTTTAATGTTAATTGTTAATTGTTTTATTGTTATACGTTGCCACCTACAGGACGTCTTTGTGAAATGTATGAGTGCACTATTTCATTTAACTCTTCAATGTCACATGTATTGTAGCTAACAGAAATATGATTTTTGGATTACACTTAGGTCAGTTACAATGCACTTATTATTTTAGGATGAAGTCGTTATGCAAATTCCAACTCTTCCATTTTTCTTTCCAATTGTCGTTCCAGATCTCTTGGCAACTTCTACGGATCGAAGCTTCTGCGAAAACAGAGAAAAATGAGAAGAGGCTTACTATAAACGCACCGCTGAGATTGATTACTAGCTGTGGTAAAATTCGGGTCGTACTTAAAAAAAATATTTTGGGTAAGAGAGGATATCTTGCTCTTGATCGTATCACTCTTTAGCGTATTTGTCTTGGAAGTATTTTTCTTTTTTTTTCTGCTTATTTATTCATTTCTTTCCTTTGTTCAGAAGGAACTGTTGTTAATGCCCAAATCCATATGCTTCTTGAAGACATACTTTGGGTTGCTACGTTACCTCAGCTTCGATCTGCTGTTACGTTTTATTGCTATATCACGAGTTTGATTAGAAAGAGCGAAAACGAGTGTTCTACGGTATATTTTTGACATAGTCATCGTTACATCTTTTTTACGACTAATGCTCCTATTGAAGCACATATAGTTTTATTTGAAGGATATTAGCATCCCACCAAGGCATTCTGAAACATTGGTTGCTAATGGACAAAATGTTAGTGTGTCTAACACATTTAAAGCTTTTGATCTTGAGCAGACATCTTACCATTTAAATATCAAAAAAGTTGATCTGCACCTTTGCGATGATGCTCACACAAGCATCAGTGAGTATTTGTTGTGATTCTTAATATTCCATGGGGATTTTTATTTTCAAAAATGAATCTAATTATTGAAGCTCATCCACCTGGTTGGGACATTGAAAGCGGAGCAATGCAGGTTACATTGTATCGTATTTTAATTGATGTATATCCTAAAACGTTGGCAACATCTGAGAGGTAAGATATTCATCGCATCTACGTAGTGTTTGATATTCTTGATTTTACTGTTAAGACGGAATTGGCCGCGTTACGTTGCTCCTAATGACTTTACTCGATGGATTGAGACAAGGCTTGCGGAGCAATTTTCTTGTTTTTCAGCGGAAGCCGGTGGTTATTGAATTTAGGTTTTTAGAACTATGAATGCTCTTCGACAATTAAATAGTTGCTTTGTGCTATGACAATTATTTACATATTTATTTATCTATGTGCTATTACTTATTTCCGTTGCAAGTTATTCGATTTGCAGATGAAGTTATGCAAGCAATGCTATGTCGCTGTTGGCCAGAGTTAATATCTTTCAACGTTGTGATTCGTATCTACGACTTCGTCGTACAATGTGTCTCAGATTTGAATTCAAAAAGGGACAATATCCAGAACATGTTGACTAGTGATCGGTGCGTATATTTATACTTTGATCGTTCTGTATAGCTTCCTTAATAATTTCTTAGTTTCGAATACTTTCGATGTGGTATTGCGAATATTTTTATATTAGATATTCCTCAATCGTAGAAATGTCAAAGTGAATATGTTTAGTGGTTTTTAATTGCGTGGTCCATCCATTCTTCCTTAAAACAAATTCAAGGACGGTTTTTTCTTTCAGACACTTGAAGTCACTTCCCAGTGACCAGTTCATTTTTCACTTCGAATTCGTTAATTTCATGCACCCTTCGTCGAATATTCTTCGAGGTTTATTTTGCTTTGTGTCTTTGATTTGAAGTGGAAGAATACTATTCTCTCATCCAATATTGTTTGGATGCTACTAAAGTATTGTTTTGTAGCTCCCGCTCCTATTAGTTTTCTTCAATTAGGACCATTTTCTATTCTGTTCGATCGAAGAACGGTGCGATGGTGTCTTTATGTGGTTCATAATATTTCTACAGCTTTTGTAAGTTGTGATTGACGTCATTTTTATCAAGAATTCTTCATTGAGTCCTTCACATCATTTAATCAGTGGTTTTTTAAAGAAGCAGTCTGTTGACACGGAAATGGAGTTTCCTTATCATTCGGATCTACGGATTGATCTCTTATTGCCTAAGGTGGGCATATTTTAGTTTTATTCAAATATCAATAAGCTATCATTGTTTTCCAGATAATTATATCATTACCAATGCCTTCAATCGACGATCGTCGTTTCCCTCTTCGTCTGTTGATTTCGTTTTCTACGATATCATTGTCTAACTGTATCATTGGTCGAAACATGCCATTTGAGATGCTTAATGATGCGATCACGTATATGAGACAATTAGATTTACTAAGTGGAGGACATGTATTTGTGGTAGATTTATTACAATTGCTAAGTCAAGATATCCCGTGCGGAGGTAAATAATGTTTTTGTTCCAATGAATTCTTTAATTTTCCTTTTTAAAATTTGATTTAATTTTATGTAGCCAGTGAACTCTTCTGGCTGCGTACGTCGCCTTGTTGGGTGGATACGGACCACGGAGTAAACACAAAGCCATTCCCTGTTGTTTCTGATGTAAATCTTTCATACTCTGCCCCTTTTATACTAATGTGATGCGCTGTATTTTCAGGTGTGTTTCTTAGGAGCTGTCATAATCAGGCCGGAGCAACTGAACATTTACCTTGAGTCCTGCACGCAAATATGTGCTGTTGTGGATCGTTTTCAGTTCCTCCAAGTTAGTACTGGTTTGAGTTTTATAAGCAGTTTAAAAATGATAAGTTCATCATGTGCATATTTGCTCTAATTATTGCATTGAGTTGGTTGCGAGTAGTTCTTCATAGAAGACGCATTCAAAAACGTAGAGGTGATTGTGTTAGAAAAACTCCCGTTTGATGTGATTCAGCAAAATTAATATACTATTTAATGAATCTGTTTCAGATTAAAAAATTATTGACTTCTTTGTCTGACTACTGCGATATTCTAGCGGCAGATCAAAAACACTTCGGATCCGAACAAAGTAATAGTTTCCCAGTTATTGCTATAGTTATGGCCATAAACAAGGTTACTATTTATGTTATAGACTTTTTTTTCTCATTCGAAATATATTCTTTTACAGATACGAGCTAGTATACTACTTACTATGGGAACGATATCATCACCATATGACACTTGTCCAGCACTAACAGAAAGTGTTATGGAAAATTTATCAGGTATACTAGACATAAAATACATGATATTTAATATATGGCAATGATGAAAAATGAAATCTGTAAAGAAGAAATCGCTGATTATAGAACACGTAATGAGATCTCCTTCCAAATAGGAGAGAAGGGGTGAAGAAAAAACGCATTAAATTGTAGGACGTTTCATGTGTTCATCGACTTGAACCGTTTCTGTGTCATCATCCTGAATAATGTTAAAAATTAATTTTTACTTAATCCCCAATTACTCATTTACCTTATTAAAATCCTCTTCCGGTTCTCTGATCTTATCTTTAGGATATGTGTGCAACCATGGTGGCATATTAGAAAGCATTTTTTGGCGTTCACGGATTCTCGCTGGGATGCGACTTGTTTTTATCGTGGTTTCTGTGGTTGCATCTTCTTCTTCCTATGCATTAATATTATTTGCCGTATTTCAGTCTATTTGAACAATTTAAGTACCTGGCTTATGACTTCCTCATCAACGTCATTGTCGTCTTCTGACTCCTTATTTGCATCATCCTCCTCAGATTTCTCAGTATTGTGTTGCAAGGGTGCGGCAGTCTAAATTTTTTTCTTTCTTGGTTCACTTGATACATCCTATTCAATTTTTTGAAATTGATTTGAACCATAATTAATGAATAATGTTGAAAGTCATTGGATTCTAACCGTTTTCAAGTATTTTGGTTTCAACACCGAGTTAACTTGATGCCGTAAGAATGGGGAGTCCACTGCGGGTCGATGAGATAGTCGCCAAAACCGATCCATATTTATCTAAAATGTTGCGTACTTCTGAAGTATTGTTTGTTTTTCATTCAATGAAATCTACTGAACTCAATTTTAATTTAATGAAATGTATTGAACTAATGTTTTGGCTACCTTTCGCTTAGATGCCTGTGTAGTGGCTACACTTTCTTCATACATTGTTGCAGTTGTTTCCGCGGTGTGAGTCTTTTTTGAATGAGAAATCACCGACTCATCTCCTAAAGAAGCATGGCACGTTTATATTGGATTGATTTCAAAAATTGGCTTACCTTCGTTGCTGCTTTCTCCACTTTCTTCCACATCTTCTTCGTCGTCTTCTCCAGATGTTGTGGCTTTTTCTATGGGTCTTGTGGAAGTTGTTATTGACGGAGTTAAATTTGTAGTTGTAGACTTTCTATTACAGCACAATGGTGGTTCCGGACGTAGTAAAGCCTGGATTAATCCATCTATTAAGATTTTTCGCCGAGCAAAAAAGAAGTGTTTTATTATCACATTAGTCTGGCAATAACAGCTATCAGCGAACTGACCTTTGGGCATATATTTGGAGTATCTTCATGCCAGTTGGTTTTGCAGATTTTATTAGCTTCATTGGTAAGGTTTATTGCCTGTGGACCGTTCATGACGTGGAAGCCATCTTGCGAACAAACCATAGGATTTTCTATATGGTTATTATATAACGTATATCTCCTTTTCTCGTGTAATCTTTAATAATTTGCCTACCTTGAAGTCGTACAGTAAGATGATCAGATCCTTGAATCGCTCCTTGTTGTAAAGATCTAATTTTGTTGTTTGCAAGATCAACGGTGTGTAAATTCGCGAGATGGTTAAGAGAGAGTGGCTAAATTCGAAATATTCTTCCACGTCTTTTAGTAGCAAAGATAAAGATTGCATCATATATATTTCCTTACCTCTATTTCTTTGATATTATTGTTAGCTAATGATAGTTGTCGAAGAAATAGTGCTCCTTGGAAGGTCACTGGGCTAATCGAGTTGAGGCAGTTGTTTGGTAACCACAAGAGAAGCAAGGGAATTCCAGCAAATGCTCCCGGTGCTATGGACTAAATTTTCGTATTGCAAATTATTATATTGTAGTATTATTTATTTTCTTCATTAACCTTTATATTATTGCTTTCTAAGTTGAGATGCTGTAGGCTTTCTAGTCCGGCAAACGTGTCTTCTTTTATTTCGGTCAGTTGGTTGAAAGCCAAATCCAACACCTTAAATGTAAGGATTCTTGTATTTTTTCTCAGAACCACAATAGTAAATAGTAGTTTACTTACCTGTGTTTGACTAAATTGAGACATGGTACCAGGTTCAAAGGAATGAAGTTGGTTTTCGGCCAAATACACGTATCTGAGGTTGGGTGTGTTTCGCAGAGCTGATGGATGAATAAAGGAAATATTGTTACTGGTTAAAGAAATCATTGATAAGGACGATAAATTTTTTAGCTGTCCTTCATCGATGGAGTTGATCTAAAATTGAATAGCTTTTTTTAATCATTCGTTTTTTTTTGTCGTTTTTTTCTTTTTAAATGGCTTTTTTTACTGTCTTAATTCTAGTCTTTTTAACTTCTTAACTCCCATTATGTCCTAATTTCTCATATTTTCTTCATAATCACCAAAATTATTACTGCGGTTATCATTTGTCTTACCTGATTGTATTTCAAATGCAGTGCTATTAAGCTTTCCATGTTTTGCACTGCCTCTGCGGGGAATTTTTTTATACAATTCATGTCAAGAATAAGGTTTTGCAAGGTGCTCCGTACACCATCAAACACATTTGAAGATAATTCACATATCTGAATATCGAATTCGTCTTACATTCACAATCTTTCCAAAATTATAGATTTGCTTTACCTCATTACATGACAAGTTGACATCAATTAATGATGTGAGATTCACAAAAACAGGTTTTGTGAGATTTCCAATTTTGTTACACTTAAGACTGAGTACATTAAGCGCTCGCATACCAGCAACTGCATCGCTGGGGACCTGAAAGAATTCCATTTTCAAATAAATACAGTATTCAGCATCGAAATATCCTTAGCTAGAACGTAACAAATACAATTCTGGTAACCTCAATTCGCAGCCTTTCGATGACCTTGATTTCATCAGTGTGCCTAAGTTCGCGCACCTTTCATAAGATAAGGCGGCGAATATCGGTCGATTTTTTTAAGCCAATTTAATAGTTGTTAAAGGTAAGAATCGAAATATGGGTGACTTGGAATTGCTGAGACATTATTTCAACATGGATCGCTATTTCTTCGTTTTTATGAAATCCATTTGTAAACATTTTATTAGTGTGAAAATAAATCGGTGAGAAATTCGTCTAGCTCACCTCTGTCATCTTGTTGTTCGCTATCGATAATTCTTGTAGCACATTCTCTAAACCTCGAAAAGCATCCCTATGTATCGCTTTTATGCGATTTTTATCTAGGACTAGCTTTTTTATACGAAGGTTTTTGAATGCACGAGGTCCAATCTGTAAAAACAAGAAATGTAGCTAGTATTTGACGTAAGGTTTGCATTATTTCTGATCCCTACTTCAATAATGTTCGCGTTTTCTAGAGTTAATTCGCGTATTTCAAAATGTAGTTTTTTCATCTGTTCAATCATTTTCGGCCCATCTTGCCCAGAGCAACGAATTACAGATCCATCTAGATAATCGGAACAGGAACATGCTGTCTGAAACTTGTCTTGATTTTTGTTTCCTTTTTTTAAGGAGACAAATCAATATTAAGCAAAAAATGATATTGTTTTTACCTGGTTCTTGAAAAATTCGGGGCAGTAGGCTGCAACTGAAACAGGGAGTAAAAATATAAGCCACCGCAGCATTGTAGGAAAAGGTGACAATGAGCAGTGGTTGATCGCTGGTATATAGATGGGGTTGACGTGGTCAATCACCTAGCGTTACTTGGCCCGCCTTTAGTCGCCCGCGCTTCCCCTCACCGGGTCAAGGCCCATGTAGTACGTGATCATTAGAAAAAAAGCGTATTCTGGTTGGTAATCATATCCATTCGTCGTGTATTTATAATCTTTGAGACCATGAAGTATGTGGAGCATGGTGTATAATGCAAATGTAAGTGCAACGTAGAAGCTCATTTCTGCTCCACTGGGTAGCTTATCGTTCCTGAGTGAAGCTTAATTTTTTTTTAAATGAGTTCTTCTGATAGCATGAATGACCTGGGTTCACTTTTTTGTTGGGATGAACATCGTTTGCCGTCTCTATTACTAAGGAAATTGATAGCTGTTCCTGTTACAAAAAGAACGGACAAACTGAGTCGCTTAGCTTTATTCATCAAAGCGAATAATATACTTCTCCTCTTTGACTCAAGGAAAAAAGAAACATCTCATGTGCTGAATGTCAAAATTTCTTGGGAAATATTTCACTGCATTTTGTTTGGTTCATGTCATAAAATTAATTTCTTTCGAACTTCCAAAATGCTTAGATTAGTTTTATTTGAAGGTTAGTATACTTGTTGTGGTGTTTAAATCTAATATTGGCAACCGCGGAATAATTATTGAATAAAATGATAAAATACCTAGATAAATAAAATAAATACCTCGTTTATGCTTGTAAAAAAC
>KN716776.1:3055-16636 GCA_000816705.1 Dictyocaulus viviparus | reverse complement strand
TTTCAATTTCACTATCGTCATAAATTTGCATGATGCACGTAAGCTCAAATGAGCCATCTGTGATAAAAGAAATGCATATGTGGTGGAGAGCACTATTCTTAAGCATTTTTTTCAAAACTGATTAAATTGTGTCGTGTTAAGCTGGTCACTATTGTGAGTTATGTAGTTTTTCTTTCTTTCCGAAATTTCTTATAATATATTAGCTTGTCAATTTCAATCAGTAACATTTTCGTCATTGTTCAGTGTTTTCAATATTTTGCTTCACTTATTGTTTAGCTATCATATTAATCGTTGACTGTCGTTCCAATATTAACTGAGTACTGCTGTAGTCAATGAAATAAGGGCAAATTTTATTCAATGAATAGTAAATGTGACAATGTGAACGCTTGTTAATGTGTATCATGATAAATCGAATTCATGTTACGGCGTCAGGCTTAGACTCTTTGATTTCTTCTTGTCTCCATACAACTTCAGTGAACTATTTGTTGTTCTTCGTCTAGCCTTATGCCAATCCTGTTTAGGATGGCTCGTGTGAAAAGTTTATAAATAACTGATAACAGACAGATTGGACGATAATTACCAATGTCACGAACGTCCCCTTATTGTACAGCACCGCGATCCTACTAGTTCTTTATCTTGGAACTTTGCATTCTGACGGGGTGTGAAGAGTCAAGCTAGTGTTTTAATGAGTACTGGCGGTAAATTCTTCAGATGTTCTGGTTTAATACTGTTTGGCCAACAACGGATAACACTGGTAGAAGCAGAAAACATTTCAAATTTACATTTTTCATAGTTGTAATGACTATGGGTGATTTCTCAGAAATGAGATACATATGCTCTAATGTTCCGTGTAAGCGAGTACGTGTAGCAACGCGTTGAAAAGTCCTGGTTCCTGTATTTTTTTAAGGAAAATTTCAACAATGGTTTTAATAACCCAGATTCGTAACTCAATTAAGAACAAGCTGTTATTCGAAAGCGTTTCATTATCGAAGTGATTGATCTTTACTCCATGAAGTTCAAAAATGATCCCACAACAATACTACGATATTTTTTGAGATAGCTCGATTCCATTGATACACCATCGTTAGTAATGGCAAAGCAAGAGTTAATTTACAAACAATAAAGCAGTTATATTGCTTGGATCATTTTAACACAGTAGTACAGAAAAGTTACAATTATTCCAAGAATTCGTTATAATACTGTAATGGCAAATGTTGAGATTCTCATAAAAGGTAAGAATCGAATGATTTCAAAATTCTCAGTGTATTGTACAGTCGTTTGTAAATAGACAGGAAGCAAACTGCTTCCTATCAGATAATACACAAATTTTATTTCATTCAATACGGTAGGCGAAGAAAAGTGTCAGTGATATGGAATCATTTGTCTGTAAAATGTTCCATAATGGATGGGTCATGCGAATGGATAAGCAGGAACGAATTCTAACTAACTCAAACTAGTTACAGTTAGAGGAAAATGTGAAAAATACATTACTTATGGTTGCTAATCTTTAACTGAACAAATTTGTTACAAATTCCATTACTATACTCAAAAAAGCCGCATTTCGAGTTTATAGTAAAAACTTTTCGCATGATTTATGGTAAAAACAATAACATATCAATATTTCTGGATATGAAGCTGAATGTGCGTAACTCATTTCACACTTTGACCATAGTATATCGATCAATAATACCAGGCCAGTGCGCGCGCCTCCCGTTCGTCTTCGCCGTTAACACTCGCGGTTTTCTGCACGTTTCGTCTTTTTCTCGTACTTTTCATTACAACCATGTGTTTATTAAGAATGCTAGAAACTGATTTTATCAGTAATGCTTTACGTTGCAATCATAGTTCTGGCATCATTTCTGATTTGACGATTTCGTAGTTTCGTAATAGTTTTGATCTATTTCTTTTGAAGTTAATATCGCCGTCAAATTACCTATCAGATTTCATCGAGTATTTCGCTATTAGATTTATTTTCATTCGACCGATTTATATGCTCCTCCCTATGCTGAGTCAGACCAATTCTATGTCTTATTTCATTCCCGTTCGTACTATGGACTGCTTATGATCGCCAACCCATTGTTTAAAATAAGACGTGTGCTTACCTTTGATTGTATCACAGTTGTTAATTATTTTCACTACATTAATAGTTCAGGTTCTCGCCCTAATACAAGGCTCAGTGATTCAGTATTTGGTCGACATGTGCTCGACAAATATGTGCTTTTTCCTGTAATATATTTTTTTTTCATCACAATATTTAACGAAATTACACTAATCGAAGTGTTATTAAACCTTTTTAATCTTATTTTTCATCGCTAGTCAGTGTAAAACAACGGCTGTAAGATCATCTCTTTTGCTCAACTCATTGCGCTTAAGAAGCCTAGAAAGACACTTAAAAACGTCGACTCAACGAGCTTAATCCACTTTTTAAGATCCAAACTGATAGATGAACTCATTTCTATTACGTTTTGTCCTCATATTATCCATCACTTTCATATCTATAGCATAGAACCACTCATATTCGAACTCGCGATTTTGATCATTTTATAATTATACGTAGCGTCCTATGTTTAATATTTGTAGAGATATGCGGTAGTTCGTTTATTCACGATGAGCACAATTGCTTCTATATTGGGAAGATTGCAGGGGATGATACAGAGTTCAGGGGTAAGATTTTATGCTTCCACTTTCCAGTCAATTTCAATGCAGATTTTGGTGCTCGGCGTCCACTTGCTTTTGCGAAACAGCGTGTTTTTTTTCTCGGTTTTTTATTGTAATTTTGTAAAGCATAGCTTTTAAACTATGTTGATTAGAGTATGAACGTTATTTGTGTAGATAATTTATTCAGCAGTGCGTATTCATCATTACTAATAGAGTAGCACAGTTATATAAACATTATTACTTTCAATAAAGTATTTTTGGCATGATGCACTAAGCTCGTCTTACTGTTTTTTGAAAATTTGGCCTCATTTTGTAGCCTAGAGATTGGTAGAGTTTCATGAATTTCACTGGTATATTCTTGGTGTGGATGCTATAGGCTTCATTTCGAACATATTTACAGAGTAAACATACCGGTTGTTGTGATGGTAGTTAAAGCGCATCATTGATATATTAACAATTTTGGGCTGAGTCGAAACTGATTTCTAAAGTACAATTATTGTAGTTATTTTATTTGTAGAATAAAGAGCCTATATTCGTCTTCTCTAGTTTTGTAATTTCTTATTATCTGTTTTTTACACATCATAACAAAAAAAAGAAGTGTTTGGTAATACTGTATACTTTTAACAGCTAGGGAGAACAAGAAAAATTTTACTGGACCAACATCATATTTTGCTATTCTGTTTTATATCATTACGAAATTAAATAACTTCAATAGCTAAGTTTTGGAAGTCTATAGAAGAGACAGGAGATCATATAGACTTAAACTTTTTTTTTGCGCTGCAAAAATAATTTTTTTCACTACATTTTTTGATCATTCGAGTTCACTATGCTTTTGTTTCTTCCAAAACGCTTTGCTTTATGGATATTGCCTATTTTTACATCATACATGCGGTTTGATTACTTGTTGAAAATATCCATGATAAAGGTACAGGTCTGTACTATACTATCGATAGTGCTGAATGAAGAACATAGTAAAATCTATTTTTTGTGTTTCAGGTGAGGTACATTCAAAATAGTGATTCATTTACTCCTGCCACATCGTCTTTACCACTCAGCAACCACGTAAGTTTTTTCGAAATGTTGAGCGTTTTAAAATCTGTGTTGTAGTTTTGCAACATAATATGTAAGCGTAGCATCCGTTGTCACTTTTTTTCTCCATAACCATGCTGTTTCTGCGTATTTCTTCCATGGTGTTAAGATTTTTAAGAACTTGGTTAGTTTTTTAAAAGTCTCTTCAACATATTCGCGCTGTTACACTCTACTGGTGGGTTCCACTTGTTTTTCGTGGTACAATTAGATCATATATGAGGCTGGGCAATAAATCTAATTTAAGATTCACTTAAATATTATCTATGTGAAACTGCACTAATGTATTTTTGGGATTGTTTTCTTTTAGAGTGCAAACTTTTTTGCGAGATATTCGCGATACCTTATTCCTCATGTAAGTCGAATTTGAATGAATTATTTTCTGTTCTATGACGGTTCCAGCAAAATTCGATAGAGGTCTTAGATTTTATTATGTTTTTGTCAGATCTTGTGTGACAGTCAGCTATTCGCTAGTGTTCAGTGGGGACATGAGTAGTAAATACTTTTCACTTATTTGTTTCTTTTGAAGCAAATAAGACCTTTTCAATGCGTTTTTAAAATTTTTCCTCTTTGTTACCGCAGTTCGTTCTCATTCCTTTTCAGCGCATTTCGTCTCATCTAGCCTGTTTCTATATAGAAATGGAGAATTGTAGAATTTTCTACTCTGATTCCAATGACATTTCTTCGAAATATCTGTAACCTAGCAACCATTCCTGTTTTCGAATATCTCTGTTTGCGTTGTGCGAAGAGGAAAAAGTCATTGACTGACCTGCAAACATTGTTTTCACCTGTGAAATTTGGTTTATTGTCGCTTTACGTTAAGCCAAGGCTATTTGTGTGCTGTTTTGATTTAATGAACGGACCATCTTGGTTTTATGGTGCCTATTGGAACTCTTCAATTATGAGGTTTTTAAGGATCGTCGGGTACTATGCAAGACTTTCAAGTTGATGGATGACGTAGTGAAGGCATGTCAGAACCATCGACTTAATCTAAAAAATTCCCCACCTTTTATTCTTGATATTCTTCCTGAAACGTACACTCAGGTAGGTACGGAAATATACCTTTTGTCTTTTTTTACAATGAGATTTTTTTTTCAGCTTGTTTTTATATTCACTCAGAATCACTTTATTTTACGTGACAACTACTATATGCAAATATTTTTGACAAATATGCAACAAAAGTGCAAGCAGGTTGGTGTTCATTATTTCGGAGATATGTTCTGTCTTGACCATTTCATGTCCTCGTTTATGTTTTGCATTGTATCTTTGGTTACGAAAGTTGATAGAATACTGTTGAATACTGTGTCGCTCTATAGCTACATGACGTTGTAATATCATGAAGCAGTGATATAACACTCTCTTAGAATATCTTATCTAGATGTTATGGAATTTCTTGTTACAACACAATATGCAATAGATGTACATAGTATTTATACTTCAGTAATATCTAGAGTGTAAGGAAAATTGGTCACTAATTCCGAATTCATTATCATTTTTTTGGACTTAATTTTGGAATTTTGTTCTTTAATTCTTTTAGATATGTTGTGTTTATAGCCATCAATCATATGATCTGTTCTTTAAATTCACTTTGTGTGAATTGTTTATAAGTTGCTGACTAATTCTCATTTTGTTGTTGTCTTTTTCGTTAAAGCTATGTAGATCAGAAATCATCTGCAAACGACGAACACATAATGCAATGGAAGTATAGTAAGTATAGTAATAATAGTAATAGTATTTATACCTATGATGGAGGTCGTACTGTTTTTGATTCACAATCGATTAACGTGTTCATAATATCTGCATAGAAATCATGAGTAATAATTAAACAAACTTGACAAGCTCAAAAGCAAGGTTGTGAAATGAACGGTAGGATGAATTGATTGATTGATCGTGATGAGCTACAGTTTTGATATCTTATTACACATCTAAAATGAACTATCCGCATGTTCACGATTGAAAATTACGTATTATTCAAGAAAGAAATTATGTTATAAATGAATGTTGAGCGTATAAACCCTGAGGATAGTTAAATATTTTGGGAATAAGTGAGTCCTCTTAAAATAGCAGTAATATCGCTTTATATTTATATCTTTAGAATATAAATATGTATTACATATTAAATTTACATATATTTAAATAATATGCTGCTTCTTTGTAGTACATATTTTTGCTCATTTCAACAATAATACGCCGAGTTAGGAATATTCAACAGTATATTTTGCTCTATACATTATTTTTGCTGAACTCAGAGAATTGATTAAATAGAATAGGAGTAGTTATTCTTAAAAGAACAACAATTTTTCGTGTAGCTCGACTTCCAGAGGAAATAGTTGTATTCTATCCTGAAAACCAGTCTAATGATCCGTCCTGACTAGTTGTGTGTATTCTTCATTCGCCTCGATATATCATCGTACCTATTGTTTTTTTTTAAATTGAGTTTCCGTTTATGACCTTGCTCCCAATATGCAAAGCTTGTTTTCACGAATATTTTTTAAGTGTGTATAGGTCAAAAAACAAAAACCATGATAGTAGCCGATAGTTTTAATGAACTTCTTACAAAGAATATCTTCTACATTTTCATATACATCTGGTCAGTGAATTTTAACTGATACACTGATTTTTAAGTCCTGCAATCTCTTTTTTTCTCTCTTTTACATTTTCATTTTACATGTTTTGTCGCATACTGATGATCATTTGTACTTTGTTGTTTGACGACCTTACAAGGTGGTATAAAGATATAGGTGTGCCATAATTGTACGCCTTACAGAAAGACTTTAACTTTACGTCCTTTTGATTACTTGTTCAAGATTTTACTTATGCATTCATACTCATTGAACATTCATTCTCTGGCGTCCATGTTTTCAGGAAGAAAACAATGAAATTCTTTCAATAAACGATGTCCGTTCTATCTAGCTTTAAAACGATTCTTATTAACTACCCTATGATACAGTGGACGCTATTGGTAGTTGTTGGTATTTTTTTAGCGTAAAAGTTGAAGTTAGAGTGCTTACAGGTGATGTGACATCGTGTCGTAACACTTGGCGTAGTGCATCACTTGAGTTTAAGACAACTAATTCACCATTAACAAAGATTGTGAATTCATTTTAGTGGTTCCTCCATTCAAAGATGTAGACCATATTGTATTTCAATATTTTTACTGTTCAAATCAATTCGCCATATTGAAATTGTCTTGTAAAGACTTTCTTGTAAATCACTTCACAGTATTACAGGTTTTTGGGCAGAGTGATATTTGTTTCTTCAGACGAAGTTCCAAGCCATACGGTGGTATTTTTTGCTGTCAATATTTCATTTACTGATTCTTCAACTTTCTTCCATCAAATTTTAACCTTGATTTACTGTAGGCAATCCTTCAGTGAGCTTTACAAGACGCAATTCTCCTCTTGACTCATAATTTTTATTTTTATATGATAGTGTCATTGCTGCGAGCGTTTGCTTGATTGTTCATGCATATTGCACTTTTTCTTTTACAAAATATATTGCGCCGTAGGTCGGTTTTCATTTATTGAAGTGCGTATGTGTTATGATTTTTCGTTATATATAACGTTAAACATGCTTCAAACTTTTGGTACAAACTCCTTTTGTATTTTTTTCTTTCATTTTGAGGCTTGTTCAGTGTAATAAACCACGATTAAGACAAATATGCTTATCTGTTTTGAAACGGTTAATTTATTTATTTAGAATATTTCTCGAGCTCTTATCAATTATTAATTTCAGGTGTTAAAATTATTTAAGACGAATTCAGTTTTTGAAGAACAATCACAAGAAAGGCGAACGTTGACAAAGCTCTCTCTCGTATTTTCCCATATGCTTTTCGAATTGAAGGCTGAATTTCCAGATGGAACTTTCATCGGTTTGTTAAATGTTGTATACGTATAATTAGGAGACGGACTAGTATATGTTTTTCCGGTCCTTGTATGTTTTAGTTTTGCTTCACGCTTTCACGTATGAGAAGAGTAGAATAGTAGACTTCAATATATACGGTAAAAAGTGGGGGCTGTACACTATCGATGCTGTTGCTATTTTGCATAATGAGAATGATAAAATCTAGCATGAAATGACGTGACTGCATTATCATCAAGAACTGTGAATACAGAGCGTCATAAGAACGACTATTACAACAGTCTAAATAATAACATCAAGGACAGGATGGACACCGTGCCGCATAACACTTGCGGATTACAATGAAGTGGGCCTTCGTGATTAATATCAGTGCGGTTGTAACCAATAGAAGAGGCTCTCTCATACCAAGCAAGGTATCGATTGATTGGTGAGCTGCCTGCATGCTTAGAGTGCTCATGTCTTCGATCCATCGATCGCTATTGGTTAATTGATAGAATGACTAGGTGTTAGACAGCGTTTGAGAGAATTACGTGAGGTTATCCTCCGATATGGAGGATGTTTGCTGCACGCGGAATATGAGTCGAAAATATGAATTATCTAAATTATTACACGAAATGTCCATTCACTTCTGCTCTATAATTTTGCATTACACACCAATCTTAATCATTTTAAGGTGATCGATTCCGAATAACAAAACGAGAAGCTGAAGATTTTTGGAGCAGTAATTTTAGCAATAGGTAGGTTACAAGTTGGCTTTTGGTGTATTTACCATAGTGATTCTCATATTTTTGTTTACCGAATTTGATCTCATTTACTCGTTTTTTTGAGGTACTTCAGTGCGGAGTTTTCGTCTAAAATTTTCCAGAACATGTGTACCATGGAACGAATTTGTGATAGCAATAGAAAAAACGCAACCAAATTCTAAGCTGAGGCTCTCCGCTTTGAAAAACACAGTTGACCTGACTGGAAATGATCATGTGTCTAATTTTGAATTTGACGTTTTCACTAGGTTCGTTAAGCGTGACCTGCAGACTATTAATCGAATTCATGTTAAGCGTGCAAACATTTTAGACTTTTCTATCCATGGAAAACTCTTCTACGTAACTGGCAGCTATTAACTGCTGCCCATCCCGGATATGTTGCTTTCCTTACTTATGACGAGGTGAAAAAGAAATTGGAAAAATTGGTGGATAACTGGAAGGTTGGTTAGTTTTTTTTTTCTGGTGATTCTTTTCAGCATGTTTGACGTATCTCGATAATATCTGTCTTTTCCCAAGATGTTTTCAGACAAGTTTTATTATAAATGTTAATTGATGCTTTATTATAGTTATGTCTTTCGCCTTTCGTGCACCCGGCCTGGTCAGTGGGCGATAGGATACGTTGCACCGGATGGCAAAATATTTCAAACGATTCCGCAAAATAAATCTTTGATTCAAGCCTTACATGAGGGTGGAAAGGAAGGGTTGTAAGTATTAATCTTTGACAACTTCACATACGGTATCTCTGCATTTTATTTTCTAGCTATTTGTATCCTAATGGAAATCCGAAAGATATTGACTTGAGTGCAATTATAGAGGTTCCTCCTGCAGATCGTGTGAAGGTTTGTTCCGAATCCATTTTTTCTCTAAACTATTTTCTAAAAATTTGATTTCAGTCGAATTAGTCGTTTTCAGGTGACAAGTGAACAATATGATTTATATTGCGAAATGGGTACCACTTTTGAGTTATGTAAGATATGTGACGATAACGACAAAAATGTAAAAATAGAACCGTGTGGCCACCTCTTGTGTACTCCATGTCTTACGAGTTGGCAGGTGAGGTTGCTATGTACCATGATTTACATTGAGTTTGTTATATTAGTATGAATGAAGTGGATACGTCTTGTAAACCAAAGTAATTTTATTCTTGATTATCTGCCTTTTGAATACTCAAGAGATGAGTTTAGGGGTCATTTGCTGCTGTACCAATGAAAAATTCTAAATTCAAACCACATGAAAAAAACTTTTATTAGATATTTTAGGAATCCGATGGAGGTAACACATGTCCGTTTTGCCGGTACGAAATAAAGGGTACGAATAAAGTAATAATTGATCGCTACAAACCTAGTCCGCGTGATAAACAGAGAGATTTCAAACCTAAGAAGCAATCAAATGTTAGTTTTACCTTTCTGGTGTTTTTTTGTTAATTAACAATAAGCGTTGATTAGGTATTTAAAATTGCTATTCGTTTAAAATTTGTGTCGAAGAAATAAGTTTTTGTTTTCTTCGTGTTAATATGTGAATATGTATAAGAGTATTAGTAGGAAGTTTCGTACTTAGGTGTAGATACCTATAATGTTTTAATTAGTCGTTGTGAAGGTCAATTCATTGTAATGAATCAGTTTAAATATTTTTTTTAGAATGATGTTTCAATGACGACTCTTAACTCACCATTGATGGGATTACCTATAGGGCCTCCACCACCACTTCCTCCTAGGCCCGCCGTTACTCCTGCTCAAGAAAATTATTTGGTGATTTTTCCACATCTGTAACGTATCTATTTTTAACTTCATGGTTAGGGCGCATATCCTCGTCTTCAATACTGTTTTGATCGATAGGCTAGAGAAATTTTAATATCCTTTTGTGTTTAGCATAACAAAATTTCTTCTTCATCAAACACGCGATCAATTAGCCATTCCATTCAATTAATAATATATATCTCTCATATTTGCATTTGTCACCAACGTTTACTGTACTTTGGTGATAAAGACTCGGTTTTTTAATCATTCATCTGGAGAAAAATGTTGGTTGGCAACGTTATATGTAATTTTACGGTCTAAAATTATGTAATTTTTATTTTTTTAGTTTCACTAATCAAGGTAATCACCCTTTCAGCAATCATTAACGAGCGATCTCGTCATTATAAAGTAGCTACAATAATCATAGTTTTGTTTTTCCATTTTCATTGATCTGTAAAGAACGTGTTGTTGTTTTGGAAGAAGTTATTTTCGTCTTATCAGTCAGGCTTCAAAGTATTTCCCAAAGCAATACTTCGATCCTCATGTATTAGGTTTATTAATTTAGTTTTCTTGTCGTCGGCAACCTGCAAAATTATAGTTTTTATTGTCAAGCATAGAATGGACTTCATCATCATTACACATGCTGTAGTTTATCGTAAGCACCTAGCTAATTAGCATGCGTTTCGTTAACTATGTGGCATATAATTTTTCAATAAGTCGAGTCAAAATGATTCTTAAATGTTTTTAATTAAAAGTCCATTCGATTTTTATTCCTCATGTAGTTCTTCTTATTGAGTTCATGATAATACAACTTATCTAGATTTATGAGTTTTTTAAGCGTTAGTAATTCACTATATAGCTTTCTGAGGGGAGTCTAAATCGAGATTTCTTTATGTTATTTACTCTTAGTACTGCCTCCCAAATTATCTAAATTACATAGTTAGTCTTGCGTGATTAATATGAATCGTATCGTTTTCCCTTTCTGAAAGTGGATCAAGAAAAGCTCATGCTGCTTTCAGGGTTCTCGTGATCCAAGCTACGTTAATGTGCTTGCTCTGACGTCTCGTACTATTCCGGGTACGGCTACATCCGCTTACTATGTAAATTCGTCAACCGTATGTGACTTCATTTAAACGTCCGGTCTTTCAAACTCTGATATGTGCGATATATTTGTTAAGCATATTTCATATATATATATATCTATCGTTTTTACTTCTATTGACATAGGGTATTTATTATTGTTTTCATAAGAGTCCTCAAGTTTTTTCATGCTTTATATACAAATCCTCCTCAGTTTTTATATGTTTTTTTTTCATAATCATTGTGCTTATATTTTTTCTTTTAGTAATAGCATTGTGAATAACATTCTTTCTAGTGTATTTTTCGTTTTCTTCAAAACAATTGCTCACATATATGAATAGGTATTGAATGTACGTTTGGGCCATAAGTTCTAGATATGATATTGTTTTAAAATTCTTTTATGACTTCCTTTTTATTGTGATACGGGTCCTTCAAAGTATTCGAAAAAGCATAACAAGCATGCACACGATATTGGCTGATGTTTGTTAATGTTTCGATATTATTCCTATAAATTATTTATATTCATGTTTATTCATGATATGGCTTGATAATTACGAGTATGTTACAAAATAGTATCGATCAAGCGTACTATCAAATGTATGATAAGTTATCGGACATTTCTTTCTTTCTTTCAATAAAATTTGCAAGCATGTAAAGTATTGATTTATCATTTTGCTAATAGCGTGATACATTTATGAATTCACATTTATTCAACTATGCTTGCATGGATCCATCTCTCTGCTATGTGTTTTAAGGGAATGGTATGTAATCATGATGAATAGGATATAGTTTCGTTCAAATTTTGAATCACTACGATTCCAGACAACTATCTGAAGAACATTCTGTTACCCCTCTTCTCTATATTAACAGATGTATCTAAAATCATAATCAAATGAGTTTAATATTCATTATATTCTTGTTTTGTATCACCATAACTGCTGCGAACCCATTTTGCTGACATTCGAGCAAGCAAATGCAAAAATAACGGTCCGTTTGTGAGCATAATTATGGAGCATTAGAACTTAAATTAACAGCATTGTGACCAGTTCAGACCAAGGTATGACGTAAGGTGACTGCTTAGAAGATAAATGTTAATCGTACTGTAGAATGTCCTAGATATCCCAGTTGTCCACCTTTAATGGAAATGCATACATGCAAATGCATTTCTAGCGCAATCACCACGGTGTTGGCAATGGTGGTGCTTTCGTAGTGGCATACATGAGGCCCATTTCATGACCTTGTGTGCTCGTATCTATTAGCGAACGAGGATGATCAACTGCAGCTTTAGCTCTAAGACCTATGCTCAATGCGACCTATGTTACTCTCTGTCTTGTCCCTTCTTCTTGTTGATCTTTACATTCATTGGTTACTTTAGTTTACACATTCGAGGTGTTGTCTGTAATCAGAGACTTGACCACTGCTTTATCCTTCGGATCATGGATCTTTCACAAACCAGGTCTTCGTCCTATTTATACGCTGTCCGATATTATTTCCAGCTTATTGGGTTAGCTGAACGTCGTTTTGCATCATTGCTGTTTCTCGTAAAATAATGTAATATTCAAAACAATGAATAGATGGAAAATTCAGCCAAATACGGTCCAATAACTAAAACCCTTTGTAGTGCAGCCGTAAGCGGTTTTAACGGTAGGCTACCCCCTTTTCGAAGTCCCTTTCCCTTTGAGTATGAAGACCTATCAATAATTCAAGTAAGACTTAAAAACGGACGAATAATCAGAAGACCTATCAACACTATCATACGACTGGAACTAGAGGAAAGACATGATACTCCAACCAATAAGAATGATTATGAATTAATAACACGCAGACAAACAAATTAAATAAAATCCTCCATGAATATCGGTAAAACCGTCCATGAATATCAAACGAATCACCAAACATTTTCTGATTTACAGAGCAAAAGGCGAAAGAGCATGGAGGCAGCATCATCTTTCAATATCATAAACAACATAAATTCTAAATTGTTGGGGTGGTGGGGTGAGGATTGTTGCAAATATCCTCCATTCAGAGAATTTTTCCCATCCAACCCCACTACCTTTATCTCTCATGTCTTCGCCTGCGGCCCGATACGGATTGGAAGTAACCGATGAATCAAATGGGTGCAGGCCTCTTTTCTTCAATCACGATCCTACGCATAGTAAGGATTGCACAAGCATGGGAAAACACGCCCATCAGAAACAAATAAGCACTATGAAACATAACAGGACATAACAGGTCTCATTGATTGATGACACCGAGCATGAACGGCTCATTCGCTAATCCAAATTTTCGAGCCACATCAACTTCTCTTTCTGTTTCTTTTTCATCTTCTTCCTCTTCCTGTTTCTTTATTTATTAGCTCTATATTATCATGGAATGCATTGGAATACTGTATTCCTATA
>KN716775.1:49271-60947 GCA_000816705.1 Dictyocaulus viviparus | reverse complement strand
AAAATGAATGAGAATTTGACTCACTTCATTTGGGTCGTAGCTTGAATCGCTACAATACAAACCGCAACTGCACCGTGAATATAACAGAAAAGTAACGGGAACTCATATTGCTTACATGTTATCGTAGTGACCTGCAGAATGTTCATTTTAGAGAAGAGTCATAGTAGTCTTCTAGAATGAATTGCTCGATAACTCCAATATGCTACTAAGCACTTGTATGAAATACCCGTATTGCTCAAATACAAAACCATTTCAAAAAAAGAACGAATATTTGGAGGTTTGTTTTACTTTTCCTAATCAAGCAATTTGACATTCCTTTGTTTTCACTTATCTTTCACAAAGCCTCATGTAATATATTCAATTATCCTCTCAGCATTATAAATGTCTAAATGAGGTGAAATAAAACGTGTTCGTTATAAGTGGATTGCAAACAATTATATTCGAATACCGAAAAGCATGAACAACATCGTTCTGCCTCCGTATAGAACAATTTTACTTAATATAACGTGAAAACAAAGGGCACATCTACGACAAACGATGAACTATTGTATAATAGTATTTTCCCTTATTTATATCATTTCCTGTCTTGTTTTTCTTGATGTTTGATCGATCGATTTTATCTCTTTGTTGTACACTGAATTTTTTTGCTCTATAACCATTAGAAATTCAATTAAAAAAAAAAAAAAACCTCACGAGAAAAACTATATGACAATGATTTAGTCAGTTGTTCCATTGACTTTCTATAATTGTAAGTGAACCGGTGGACTTTGTAATAATAATTGCGAAAATCAAAAGACATATAAACAACAACAAAAAAAATTAAGAAGAATTTGATTCCAAAGAATTTCAAACATAAATATTGCCTCGTATTGCTAAGGAAACAGAGATGTTTACCATTGTTATACATGGTTTGTACATGGAAACTCCAAAAAACAGATTTCTGGCGAATTGATAGCCGGCGAGCAGCACGAAGTTCAATGAGATGGACGCCTAAATTGAATTCGAGTTATCACATTAGTGGTTAGAGTGATCATCTTGAGAACATAAATGAATATTCTTCCTCAACCAACAATATAATCTCACGGTAAGAAGAAATTACACACAAAATATTAATCAGCATGATTGTTATTCTTTCAACAAAAAAAAACGCAAAGCTTAATCAGTGATCAGAAAACGGTCAGAATTAGTTTAAATACAAAAACTTAATAGTGCTCGTCGTTGAGAATTTGGTGCTGGAATAGCGTTATGAGTGATGACAGCCATAATACAGTTTGTAATAATTGCTAACACAGCGAGAATTACTTCTAGGATGTGTACGACCCTAAACTGGTAAATAAAAGTGAACACATAAAAATTTGTTCGAACATAAAATTTTTACAGAAACACAAACTTCTACTTTATAAACTAACAATCCTTCCCTCTCACCAAATATGCGGTTCAGTAAGGCTGACCGTGCATTTTGAAAGGTCGACCTCGGCTTGCATAATCTTGCTATATCTGGTGGCACATCTTGGATTTCATTCCCTTTTGCTAATGCCTAACTACATCAGCAGACCTACGCTAAAATCAAAGAACTTTTTAGAAGGAAATAACAGAAGTGCGACACCATAAAAGTTCACTTTTAATAATAATTCTATATTCTAAAAATTATGACGTAAACAAACAACTTTTAAGAAGACAAGCATAAAATACTCAAATATTTAGACGCTTTGATTTCCTTGGGTTCGTGAGGGATAAACTATGAAATTGATGCTGGCATGTAGAAGTGATATTGATATTGAATGGAATCGAGAACGAGGCAAGTTATCACATCATAATCGTACTCACTACTAATTACTACGTTCATAAATTTTGCAATAATGTTCCACGAGTTTAATTGGCCTCGAAACTTTTTTACGTGAATTATTGTAAATACGCTAACGACTCTCTCTTCATATTTGAAAACTCTCACTATAATAGATATAATGTGAGTTTAAAGCTAACTTTCCGCAAAAACGTTGTTAGTAACGGCAATTAGCGGTTAAACAAACGAGTATTGACGTCGGTTGTAGGATTGGAAGTGAGTGTATGGAGCAGCTAACTACTGCCCAGAGTCGAAGAGTCAACTGCATTTCGGGCCGCCTCCTTTTTTGGGGATGCTGTTATAACAATGGACACGCGCTATTCAGTGCTTTTCTTGTTTGATATTTACTCAATAGTTGATATTGTAATCAATTATTTTCTAACTGATTGTTCGGCGAAAAAATAATCCTTTCTCAATATCGCTCCAACAGGAGGGTCATTTCATGAGTTGCAGAATTTTAAATGTGTCAATCGGCATTATTCCTCAGATCATATCACTTCAATATCAACATCAAAATTTTTGTTATAAATAGTAAGTTGAAAAGTTCACTAGATACTATAATTGACTATATTTTATTAAATAAAATAGGAAAAAAATATGATTTAAAATCCAAAATATAAATATAAAAAATAAGACAAACTAATTGAATTATAGCATATTAAGGATGATAATATTTTGGCTAAGTGATTAACATGTTAACAGTTCTGATGCGTGGGCAACTGTAGTTTTTTTTCTCGTCTGATATTTTATTCACCGCAACTGTCATACACAAGCTGTAGATTGCTTTATATTCGCATTGTTTCCGTAATTGCAATAAATAATATTAATCATGTTCTGGATGGAAATAGTGCCGTTGCTTTCAGCATCGATTTGGTGACAGTATGTGTATTGAATAATTACAAATAGTTAAATGTTAAGTCATTGAATTAGACGTAACAAATTGTTCTATCCGATTACTGGAGCATCAGAATTGTAATTGAGATGCGATTCATAGAATATCTAGAGGATGAATCGTCCAGTCGTCAGATTTCATGATCTGCTTTCAAAAACACTTAGAAAGTTTCTGTATAAATAAAGCGACCTCAAAAATGTGCATTCTGATGAAATCGCTCGACAGACTTGAAGACGGTGAAGGTTGATGTTTTGGTTTTTAAATTGGAATGGGACGATCTATCTCATCTAGTCAATTGTAGAAGTGCGGCATTAGACGATATTTGAGACTTTGGTGCTTTTTTATCGATGAGCTAACAATAGATTGCTAAAGTATTTATTTTTTGATTCCTGCTAACATTACGTCAATTTTGCCACCCTCGTTGATTCGTAGCGAGTGTCCTCTGTGGAATTGTTGTACTAGAGCGACGCCATGTTTTGAGTCGCTTTGAATCGAGATGAATGGATCATCGCTTAAATGTGGGCCTTATTGATGTTAAATGTGGCAGTGACTCTGCAATCATTCATTACTCTTTGTATATGTTTTGCTGTATGTTGATTGATTTCTCTTAAAATCAGTCAACACATAGGTCAACATCGCTATTTGGGGCATGCGTTCCGCAGCGCTATATTCTTGACAACACAAGACCTCTTAGATCAAAACTAAAGGCAGTACTAGATGCAAAAGCAAACGTAGCTCGAAATAAGCAGATGTGAAGTTATGGAGTATGCAAAACTAGAAATTTAGTATAGAAACATTGTATGTCGTGTGAATGTGTATTCATAATATTAATTGTAGAGGTTCTAATCAGTGTCTTTGTCTGTTGAAATGTAAGGTTTCATTTGCTGTGAACTGTACGTAACTCATAGTCACAGCAAGACAGATACCTCTCGGGATCCCTTGTTATAAGTAATTTTTAATCGTGTCACACTTTAGCGTGATCAGAAATAACTATAAATTAATAAGAGAGATAGAACAAGTAAAACAGGTACACATGCCACACCCGGAAGGCATATATGAGTATCAACTGATTTTATAAATGTTGTACAAACAATGCACAGTTTGCGCCACATCCATAGATGATCAAAATACTGGTAAGTTTATTCCTTATTTGGTCCCAGTCCCGTTCGTGTTATGAACTTTTTTTTAGGGTACAAAATAAAACAACGTAGGTGTTTAGCAATTTCAAGGAACTAGAAGTTCCGTATGATACAGGAAAGTCGTAGATTGTCCTCCAATATTTGACATTATAATGCTATTCGGATAGTAATTAACATTAACAACTTTATTGGCCCTGAAGCGTTAAATAATATGAAAATAAAAACATTAACAATTACTGATAGGCGTCAGAGAGAATGTCATCAAAACGGGCATGAAGCCGTACCAAACAATACCACAAATCTTAATCGTGTACATATTGAAAGCATAGCAAATTGTAGCAACATTTCCAAATCTCTATCAATAGTTTCTATCTTCAGATAGTTATTTCTTTATTGCAGGACTGAATTCGACAGCAGGGTTCTTACGAAAACGTCCATCGAATCGAAGCTGAAAGTCACACTTATGAGGAACAAAAACAGAAAAAAGTAGTTGGGCTCAACACTTGACATGAATTTCAAAATCACACCATGACCGGATCACCGTGATGGAGGCCAAGCTGTGCTGGCGATTGATGTTCAGCGATCGGATAGCGATTACAGATAAACCTGTAAAACCCAATTTGTAATTTAAAACTGAAAACAAAGATTAAAACGAAAATACATGCAAATCATTCTAATGAAGCATTGGTTACTAATCTTGTTCGAGTCATTCACTCCACCTCTTTCCTCCCAACTACAGATATCTGGAGTAGGATGTGTGTGCACATGGAAATAAATTATGCAGCACTTAAGCCTTGTGAGAATGGAAAACATGTAGGATAGAAGACGCAATTTCAAAAGAGAGCAATAGCATAGTGGCTTATGAAGGATGCAATGATATAAGTAAATATTACTACGTGTGTCATTGCTTAGCATATATTGCCAACATGCATATGATTACGCAACGCTATATAAATGGCCTGCAGTAATGCCCGATCTTAGTACTTATGAAAAATCCAAGATATAATCTTGGTACATTCTGAAATATGGCACAAGCATAGTTACGATTGATTATTAAAAAAAAAAGACAAAAGAACGAACGTGATTGCACAATAGTCGATTCCAGTGTAGAGCTGCGAAAGTATCATTAGATCTTTGAACGGAGCATGTGCATCCGCTTTATACCAGAAAAGAAGTGCATCCTTCTAGAAAACATGTTTAAAGAACAATATGTTGTAAAATTGGAATGGATAGTAATTGAATACGAGAAAAAGTTAACGATGTAAAAACTCACATGTATGACAGGTAAAGCTATTCTTCCATCAGAAGGGATTGGTGGAATAGTCATATTTTGCAGTTTCGTAACTGTATAAACCTTAGGAGGAGGCATTTTTTCACACCTATAATGAAGATTAAGAGCGCAAATACAGGA
This sequence comes from Dictyocaulus viviparus, assembly GCA_000816705.1. Classification (NCBI taxonomy): domain Eukaryota; kingdom Metazoa; phylum Nematoda; class Chromadorea; order Rhabditida; family Metastrongylidae; genus Dictyocaulus; species Dictyocaulus viviparus. The sequence continues at coordinate 55,662 of KN716775.1, read as the reverse complement.
AACTGGGTAAAATAGTTGAGGTAAATGACCTGATCTTACAGGTTTACGTGTATTTCCACCTAGGACCACTAGTTCTTACCTGCCACTTTGTTATACCATCTCCACACCTGCCCTTAAAAGACGTTAATCTGATGAGTTCATAGCTTATGATTTTATTGTGCCGTTTTGCATTACTAGTACTATACATAAGTCTTGCAAATATCTCAGGCTAATAGTTTGTGATATGATTAAGTATTTAACGCATTTTCTTATTTTTATTGTGTTCAGTGATTTTTGATATTTATGTAAATAAATTATTTCTTTAACCAATAAGCTCTAAGCGGATGAAAAGGTCAAGTAATTTGTTCAACTATTGAGCTTCATGCTACAGAGGTGAGAAAGGGATCCCTCTCAACACTATATTGAACGTCCAGCCAATCTACGATTCCAAAATTGGTGTCGTTTCACCATTCTTCAATACAATATGCTAATAGAGTTTTGTTTTTCTTCGATACGCCAATTTTGAACTTTTTGTGTCTTGAAAGTTTTCAAAAATTTCTTGAATTCTCTTTATAATCTAGTCAGGTGTAGTAGTTTTCATAAATAATTTGTATTGCTTGAAAACAATGTAGTAGTTTAATATTGTATAAGTGGTCCCAACCTTCTCAGTTTGGAAGACACGTGGCTTTGCGACACAAAATCACACAAAAAAGTACGGAATATCTGTTCTCTTTTTAGAAGCGTAGGGAAAGTCGGGTGTAAGAAATAAAGTTGAATAACTTCTTGAGCGCTGCCGTTAGCTCTGACATACTTGTTACGAAAGCTGATATAGAAAGTTTCCAAGCTACTGCTTGCTATCGAATGCTAAATCAGTCGTGTAAATCATTTAACTACGGGATTCTTATAGCTATAAGGATAGCGAAACGGTTTCGTAGAGTGAGGTTTGAAGGGTACATTCGAGATTTTGAAAACATATAATTCCCGTAATCACAAAAAACCATGCATAATTTCGAAGTTTCATAAAAGGTTCAAAACCTTTGTCTTTAGGCGGCGTATTTATGCAGTTTTTGAGGTGGAGCAGTGGTAGGAGTGATCACAGTGTCGCGGAGGCTTGATACGCGTATACATCGGTACAAGTCAGGTTCATAAGCCCACCAATAGTTCTGTCCGTTAGAGGTCGGTGAAATCGCACTTTAGTAATCTGGGATGGTAAGCAGCACTGACTGAGCAACAGACTGGTCCTCTCAAGTCATTGTGTAGACCACTCTCATTCAAACACTACCATAGCATCAAGGCGAAGAATGGATGGCGTATCTCCCAGGAAGATAGGTTGAGTCAATGCTTATTCTTATTCAATGTGATTCTAATTTAAATCTTAAGTAATAGGAATGAAGCTGGAAAAGAAGTCTGATGTTGGGGGCAACAAGCATCATGAATTCAGTGCTTTAGGATTTTGATAATTTGATAACCGTCTACACTTTTTTTTTCAAAGTTACATAGACTATTAAACGAAGCTAGTGCTAGAGAAATATGATCTTCAAGTTTTAGGAGAACCATTAAGCCAAAATCAGACTAACCGGGTAGTTTGTGCTATGATATCCTTATCGCCTTACAGCCTACTTAATGTATGGTATTTCATATACCAATGTTGGTTGGTTGATATATCAATTTCATGAGTACAGTGTTTAATTTGACCTTGGCACGTGCTATATAAGAATTCGTCTGAAAACTTCAAACTTACTATTTTGGAAGATAGCAATAAAGATCTGATATTATAAATCGTTGGCAGTCAAACAAAATCAAACGTCACGGATACTTTAGAACAATGCAGCATGCGAAACCGTAATTGACTTGAATCATTTGTACTAAGGAACTTTATAGTTTCACAAATCCACTATTTGTTAACTACAACATTGTTTCATAACTCGTGGTATTAATATACTGAATACAAAATTATTATTGCACAATATACTCTTTTAGAGGTTTCACCTTTTCAGAGATGATAGGATCAGCGCTGCTTACATGTTAAATCATAATTAATAATTGAGAATTCTGCTTAACAGTTCATTTTCCGATTCATTGAATGCGGTTTCCTGTTGCTGCACGAGAATATTTACTTCTACTTCGAAATCTTCCCCCTTATGTGCTTGTGCTCTGTGCGAATCTAGTGTGAATTTTGTTTAGCAGAAACTAGAAAAAATGAATTAATCATGTTGAATCCGTTCATTGAATTATATAATAATCACTGGATAAAATTGCGATGTAAGTAGAAATTATACGCATGCACAAAAAATTTCTATAACAAAACATTTATGTTTACGAATGTACCATTCTGATTAAAAGACTGTAAGTGGGATCCAAAGTGGCGGCTGTTAAATAGCATTCCGAAGGATCTGGATTCCCGCTGAATATCGAAAAAGTCGAGCAGGCACCAGCAGAACCTAAATTTCTTCCTATCCTAGCCAACGTAGGCTTATGACTTCTCTTTACTCTATGGATTCGTTGAGCAATACAGTGACTTTATAGGATGATTGTTAAAAGGTCTGACCATCGGACTGGTGATCTTCCTTATGTGCGTTTAATATACAATGCGATCAAATTACAACTCCTGTCCACTAGTTGCAATCATACGCATCACGTATTCGGCGCACTTTATTTTCAATGGAGTGTCGTGTATCTTCTTCATCAGGCGTCTCTCATCTTTGATCGCTCACGTGGGTTAGAACTACAAATTTCCTCTTTGACTTCATATGGAAAATGTGAAACGGGCAGCGTCAAGCATCACCCTTTTGATAGAGCGTTGTATTGCGCTCAGTTATCGTTCATCCTGCTTTCGTAATGTTTAAGTGTCCGAGGGATATGTTAAGGCAGAAGGAACCGTCGTGTCAGAAAGATGGACTCAGAATTATGTCTTTTTTGATCTCTTTATACGTCTTCGATGTTCTCATATGTTCCGCAAACCACTCGTTTTCTTCTGCTAAGTTCTGGTGCTATGCCGCTCATAATGATCATTAAGACGGTTTATTAAGGTAACAATAACACATCTTTGATTTCTTTCAATGCTATTTAGTCAAAAATCATGATCATGAAGCATCATGAAGCATCATGAAGCATCAATCATTCAAAGCATTTGAAATGGGATATGCGCATAATTGAAAATGAGCATAAGCCATACTCGACTGACGTTTATTCTTACTTTATTATTAGCACACGAGTTCGTAAATAGTCTTCCATGTAACAATAAATTGATTTGGAATGGTTAAATCATGTGAATAACTTTAAAATAAGCTAAAATTGAAAGTTTTGCGGTGCAATGAAGGAAGTTTTCAATTCATTGTATGTAGGTGCTATGTAGGAAGCATTTTTTGAAACCGCAAGCATTTTATGGCGAAATCACTCTGAATAATTAAGATTTAATTAGAATTATCTTTACATTACTGATGCTAGACCAACTGTGATTAATGCTTCCTTCTGAAAATCATTCTGATAGCATACTTCAGAATCTTGGAAACCTCTATATCATAAGGTTATAGCTGTGAGGTTTTTTTTTATTCAAGGGATATTAAAACCACAAGTTGTTCAAGTAATATAGTTTTCATAATTGTATTTTTACAATGTAAGTTTTAAAAGTTTATTTTCAAAGTTGTAAGTTTCAACTAAAAAGTGATTTCACCAAATAACCGCAGATAGGAGTCCTTTTCTTATTTACATTAGACTGAAATTTTTATTATAGATAGTTGTATGATGCTTTTATTCTATATTCCAAAACATATATGGAATTTGTTATATTGAAATTTTTTGAAGTACTTTTTTCTTCGTGGAAACCATCTGGATATGGTTTTAGATATTGGACGTTGTAATTAACGAACTGATACATAAGCCTTCTCAATTTTTACGACGCTTTCATTCTTTGTTTTATTGAATGAGAACGTCAGGATAATCATGGACATATTTGAAATTGCATGACGTCATTGTGAATGGATCTTGCTAGAACAGAAGTTCTTTTATGCGAAGACGATCGTGCAAATTGTTTTGTATCAGCTGACCTTACATGACTTAACAAATTAACTAAGTAAACTGCGAAGGAACCATGAACATCTCAATGTCATGCGAAGTTTGCCGAAATTTCATAGAGAATGGTATACTATCAATCTGAATATTTAAATAAGTCCTATTACATGTTAAGAATGTTAAGTGGAAGACAAATAACATGAACGTGTTAACTGCAACACAAGTGAATGACGATTTGACTTATCGATTCAGACGGTGCTGGAGAAGCATGCTTCTTCATCACTAACATTTTTACATATATAGCTAGTTTGAATAACGTCTACTGAAGGGTTCATGAGCTAAATAGGTTAGATAGAAGTGTATAATAAAGTTGAAAATTTTTCAAGTTTCTATACCATTTGTAGAATCATTTCAATGAAACATACATATTTCTTGGTATTTCACACAAAAAACACAATACAAAAATAATAAAAAAGAACAATATAAAAATAACATTTATTTATCATACAATGAAAATATGTATGAAATCTTTTCATCTAATTGAGTAGATAAGTTAAAGAAAAGCTCAAAGTTGAAGAAATCCGAATAAATTAATTGATAAGAAGTCGATAAGTATGATAATCTTCTTGACAAGAGTTGGCTAAGTTTCTAAAGTGTACGTTTGGGAAGGAAGAAAAGTAGTTTTGGAGAGGTAAGCAAAAAGCCTCACATTCTTTGCACTATTCACTATATTCTCAGTGCTAAAATATAGTTCTCAAAGTGCTCGTTTCCTACTGTTGAATTTTGGTGCTGATTGGTTCATAATATTCAACTCACAGCTTAGATCAACATGGCTAGAAAAGCTAATCCAGTGACTGGATTTTATTCCCGTTAAGGATAAATGTAACATCAGGAACCTATCATTTTTCTATATACATCGCTTCCTATTGGTTTGACTTGAAGCCCATTTTTTCACAGGCAATATTAAAATTAACCAATATGTTTTCGCTTGCCAAGTGTTTGGTGCAATGAATATCGTTGTGAAGCGACGGTAGTGAAGTAACTGAATGTCGCTATTCATTCCGATATCTCTCTAATCTGATTTTCGCATGATGTTATAGAGAGTGCATATGAGCAGTTTTGAAGAAATAGTATCGTTTCCTCATATTTATATTGAAAACAGAGAACCTTTTGATAAGTATGAAACAACGGATGAATGTAGATCTAAAGCGCCAAATACGATATCCTCCAAATAAAAAAAACCGACAGACTAATCCTCCAAAAAGAGAGACAACTTACAACTGCTCTATAAAAATCTGACACAAATACGCAATACCTCTGCTATTATTGTGACAAATCTGGATATGAACCATTGAGAAACGATCAGCTTGTAAACGGATTGATGTAATTAATAATCGTTAACTCTATTCTAACTGCGAATCAAAATAACATCAATTGCTTAAATGCAAAGCAGGTTATGACAGAATATGCTATAAACATGGGTTACAATCTTTCCTCACGAACGTAAATTATAAATTGTATTATCTCCATCCTCTCCCCATCATTTTTACAAATTGGAATATAGAGAAAATTCTCAATAAATGTCAAATCTTCTTTATCGTCTTCTACATTTATTGTCGAGAAGCGGTAGGTGTAAGTGGACGATTTGAGGAATCATCGCTTCCTCAATTTCAGTATTCTGATTTAAAGTGTATATTTCTACAGAACATTGTAGCAAATGACTTTCTGGGTTTGCTCGATCACTGGTTTTTGGACTAGCGTCCCAAAGATGCAACCAGTCAGAGCAAAACGGCAAATGTTCCACTTCATAAAAAGGCACTAGCACTTCGTATTTCCCGTCAGTATCTGATATCAACATCAAAAAAGTACCGGCACAGGCGCTGAATTTCATACATCACATCTAACGCAACCTCGTTTCACGTTTGGTATTAAACTCTCATTGTACAACAAGTTTCATCAAATTGTACATGGTAATCCCGATATATTAATATATGATATACTGCTATTGTTGATCTTGATATATCCCTCCTCTTACCTTGTGCATTTGGCTAACAAATGTTACCTGATTGCATAATCACAGCCTCATGAATTCTCTATTGTATTTTTTTCTCTAATGTATTGTAAACTCTATTGATAATCCTTTTATATGCATTCGTAATTTATCGCTATTGTTATCCTATCGTATTATTTTCAACTATTGCTCGAATATATAGTATATACACCCAGGCTTGGAATAAAAACCTTACGGCTAACAAACTCAAGCTCCTGCATAGGTTATACACTTTTCATCCGTAGTCATTATCCAGTTCAAGAAGGACTCGATTTTGTTCAAAGCAAGCAGAAATAGATGTAAATGTGGTAATTTGGTTATCCTAATTATTCTGACTTTATGTAGAATTCA
>KN716775.1:25761-43524 GCA_000816705.1 Dictyocaulus viviparus | reverse complement strand
CCCAAGGCAGTGCCAGTTATCTTACCCAGACTCCTCTGGTACCAATTTACCGACCCCGGAGGGATGGCAGGCTTGGTAGGCCTGGGGGTCGGCCACGAACTGAATCGGCCGGCGTGTCACTGCGGCACCTCAACCACTGAGCCACTGCTCCCCCTCATTTGGTAAATGCAAAAGCTTATCTAGCTTATACGCATAATAAAACGTGAAAATGAAATATACGGTGACAGACAAACAGTAGCGCTTTTCTAATTTTCACGAAGCGACTGGAAGATTACATTTGCTAATAGTTTTTAAGCCCTATATATTTTATAATAGAAATCGGTGACATTTTAAACTATTTTCGTCTTTGTTACCGGAGGTGGTTGAATGCGAGCTTTGTCACCCAGTGTCTTTATTTGACCACTCTTTACCAAATTAGTGCTTGTTATTTTACCCAGATTTCTCTGGGACCAATTTGCAGGGGCGAGCTTGGTGGGTCTAGGGTGCGACCGCAAAATCTTTCTGGATATATCGATCGTATTATGCTCCGAATTCATAAAAAGGACTTAGGGAAGATCTTGATAAGAGAAAGTGAAGTTACGAATGTGATTATTTTCATTTATGAATGTGATGTCTTAGGCAATGACATATGGTGTCCATTTGAAGAAAGTGAAATTAACTCTGTGCAACAAACTATTTCGTGATAAAACAAGGCTTTTTAATCGCATTAATTGTACCATATTCTCAAGTCCTCGCATTATCCGATTTGAAATTTTTTCACCCACAAGTTTTTCTTTAACAGCACCATAATCTAATGGGAATTTGATACTAACTATGCTATGAAAAAGGCCACTAGATGCCACGGAATTTTCATATCCAAAATAGAAAGGTGATCGTGATTAGGTTGAAGAAATTGCATGGACACTATGAGATACTATAATTTGCGTCATTCGTTCTTTTTCAAGCCTTTAAATCTTGATGAAACCCACTGCGACCTCTGGTTCAAATCCATGAATTAGTGTGTGATGTTTATGTACGGTCACATTTGAAGATTTTCATTCTCATAGAGGTGCCACAGTGACACGTAGGCCCGAATAAGTTGTTGACTGCCCTTAGGCGTATTAAGCCAACCATCCAATCGCAGTCGGTAAATTAGTACCAGAGAAATTTGGGTAAGATAACTTGCACTGACTTTGCGAAGAGTGGTCAACTAAAGTGCCTATGGGCCAGGCTCACATTCAACCACTTCGACCACATCACGTTAAACACAAATGCGTAGGTGTAATCTGCCATAACGAATTGATTAGCACCATTCATACTTCTAATATTACAAACCAAGTCATCCATACTTCTAATATCAGAATAATCTAGGTAGATATGGAGTAATGACTACAATAAGGAATCCAAATACCGGCTACCTATTGACTTCGGCATTATTGAATGATTTGCAGTATTATATTTCTTGAGCTGAACACAAGGTTTATACGATACGATGTAATCATTTAAGAAAGCTGATGTTTTGGTGGCTTCACCTTCTTTACAGCCGGCGGTATCATGGTTATCTACAACTCCGTCAGTCGGACACTCCCATTGTTCCAAATGAGAAGTTCATGAGATGATCTTGGTTTCAATATACAAAAAACAGATCACTTTGTATGTACCCAATATTCTTCTAATGATTGTTTAACTAATTTGTCCAAAATGAGGTCTACCGTGCAGAGTTCACATAGATTTTCAATGTAACAATTCAATTCAAAATAAGATCTTTGTAAAATGTGCTATATCATGATTGAAATTTCTACACCGTGCACTCATCATTCCGGATATTTTGGATTCATTAAATTTATCCATAAGATTTCGAAGGTCTTACGGATTAAAGTTCTATGCTCCTCTATGAGGATACTCACTTCTACTTGAAAATGCTCTCCGTTATGTACTTGTCTCCTATACTAGCCTAATGAGCGTATAGGTTTACCTAAAGCTTACCAACTAGATGCTCTTTAATCGGAACACGAAGCAGCCTTCTCACCAATACATTTTTCGCCACATACTTTGCTGGAGAATAGGTAAAAATATTTCTTTTTCAACTAATGCGATCCCAATCTATATCGTTAGGACCGATTGTACAGTTTTGTGTTGTGCAAACGAGGTTGTATAAGGTCATCTAAGCGAGTGCCAACTAGCTGACGATCTTGAGCATTCGGTGTTGTATTTCACAGTGCTATTTCAATTATTATTATTATTATTATCGATTCATCCAATCCTGCCCGTTTCAATCATAATAGCAATTAATTTGTTTCAAAAAAAAGGGATGAACAAATGAGATTTTATCCGTGATTTCATTTCATCTTACCATATTTTCTTAAGTCTCTATCGAAAGGTTACAAATTCGTAGCTGTTGAAAATCGATACTTTATGAGGCATTTTTTGTGATTCTATTTTTCGCTCTTTTCCAGTGTATTCACTGATCGCCGTTCGTAACTTGTGCTTTACCAGCGCTTGCGCTTTTTTCGTTTGTGAAAGGTGTGATGAAAAGTAATGAATCAATATCTCAATATTAAAACGAATTCAAATATTAATAGGTAACACGTATGCCTTGTTATCAATCATGATGTAATATGTTGTACAAACCTAACGACTAAAAATCAATACAGTAGAACTGTAGAAGAGAAAAATAATACTCAACTATATGTCGGATGCAGCTGTTACTTAATAACTTGGGTTGAATAATAAGTATAATACATATTGAAATCAAATACGAAAAAAACTAGTTATATTACTTTCCATTAACTATGAATATACCAAAAGTAGAGAGGAATGAGTCATCAGTATGCAAGGATGAAATCTGGATTTAAGGATGTGTTAAATCGGCGATAAAATTACTGTCAAATCGTATAAATCAATAAACTTACAGTAGTGATGAAATAGATAGAATGTAATGAGTTATGGGTTTATAGACCAAATGAACCTGATCTATCGATTACTATTAGTTCGTTAGTGATGTGAGAAACGTGCTACTTTAATGAAGTGATTTCACTGGGTTGAAAATAGAAAAAGCCCTATATTTTGTGGAGGATACTGTAGCGTTGTGAACAAGTTTGTATTGTTCAACTCTCAAGAATGCGAAGTCACCGTAACAAAAACTTTAATGAAAGCATCGTAGTATATGAACCTCGTGTTCAGCTCAAAAAATATAATACTATGAATGACAACAAACACCCTTTTCTGTGTTTTCTTCCTATATACGAGATTTGCATTCATATTTAGATTCAAGGCTAATGATGAAGGTGAATACGTTGCGCTTCCCACAGACTAAAGAACATCAAACTTCAATTATTATTTCTCTTTTATCGCTCATTATATTGTTTCGAATAAAGATGAGGCGATACAAAATTGAGATTTGTAGAAATGGCAAATACTCTACCGTCAACGTTCAATCCTAACGATTCTCGTTTCAAAGCCCTATGCTGTCATACTAAGACGTTTACTATTGTCGTTGGGATCATGGAAATATTCGTGATTTGCTTCATATTAGTAGCTGGTAGGTGAACAGTTTTTATTACTATGATATATATGCTGTCACGGATCTCCCTCTTCGAAGGATCCCAAGGCTGTTAGTCGCAACGCTACGTGGCGTAATCCCCGGTGGTGGATAAGTGGATAATCGCGGACAGTTGGCTACCCCGTAATTGCCTTGATGCACGAGTGGATTTTGGAGGTGGTCCTGAATCTAGTGAGCTGAGTGTACTCATACTTTCTGTATGCATATAGGATGCGCGCATGCTTGCGCTTAGGATTTTATGAATTGTATCCTGCACGTCGATTTGGCCGAGGTCCGCAGTAGAAGGACAAAGGAGCTTATGGGGAGCGATTAGGAGTCGACTCCTATAAATAAGCTTCTGTTCTGTTATTTATTGGAGTCGGTTGACAAACTGCTTACAAGTAAACAGTTTTTTTTTCAGCACTCACTGATTGGCTTTGCAAGCTAGCCGAGAGACCTATTGCTAAAATGCAGTAAAAGAAATGGACCCCATTCTCTAAATTTTAGAGCCTCCGATAGGAAGCGTCTAGTAAGACGAGTACGGAGAAATTGTTAGTGGAATTCGGATGTCTAAACTTAAAAGAATTAAGTTGACGACCTGGCGTATGTGCAACACGGCCGTGATTAGTTAATTCATGATGTGTCCATCGCAACATCAATTTGCTTTAGCCCATTTTTTTTCATTTTATGCCAATATAAACGAAAGACAGTTTGAAGAAACGAAAGAAATTTGACCAACTACCGGTCGCATTGAACGTTCAAGTTTGAGATGACCTGGTCCAATATCCGCTTTAGCAATCCTCATCGTGTACGTTCCAACATCAGACTACGATGACGATGAAGTAATCGAACCATTCTATATGGACTTGGAAAGCTTCCATGAGGATGACCGCACATTCTGCAAGGTCATTCATGACGATTTTATATTGACTATAGAATAACGCAGAAAGAAAGACATTTTGCTACCCACCGACCCCAAATATAATGCACAGGGTGGGTGGCCATCAGGGTTTGCCATAATGAACAAGTTGATCCATAGGAATTTACAGTTTTAAAAGTCTTTGCCCTACGATATAATCGGAGTTTCCTAATTAGATATATCAAAACGAAATATACAACGCTACGGTAAATAAAAAATTTTGCTTAACGGAGCCGCTGTTGTATCACAGCTCTCTACGGCATCCGACAATCGCCTCTTTCGCGCCAAATTTTCGTCCTAACAAAAAGCAGAGAAACCTGTATTTTGAAAAAGAAAACATTATCAGGATTAGAACAGATAAGAATTGATGTAAGACCTTAGCTAGCATTCAGGAATATGCTGTATTTGGCAGCATAGATTAGGAATATGATACACTGATTCAACACCGTTACCAGAGCACAAAAGTACCGAGAGTTTGCAAATTACTAAGAGACGCGTGTCTTCAAGAACTTTTGAGCTCATACGCCAACGTGCAGGAGCTAAAGCCTCAAACAATAAAAGGTCAACGTCCAAACTTGCGCGGCGCTGCAGAGAAGCAATAAAAGAAGATTTTAATTGGAGAAGAACAGAAGTGATGCAAAAAGGGAGACGTTCAATATATTGGTAATTATCGCCTAATCTGTTTGTTATCAGTCGTCTATGAACTTTTCTCATGAGTCATTCTTAGCACGATTGGCAAAAGATTCGACGAAGAACATTAACGTGAGCAAGAAGGGTTTTGAAAAGGTTTCATCATAATGGGCCATATTGACACAATCACAAAACTCGTATATGTATGACGAAAGTATTAGAAACCACTCTGTTTCACTATCATCGAACTCAAGAAAACTTCCGATTCTGTTGAGACAGAAATAGCCATGGAAGCGTTGACTAATCAAGCGCTTCCGACTCCGTATATTAAGATTTTTTGTGAGCTATATAAAAATTTTACTACCAGAATTACTTCGTTCTATAAAGACATCATCATCATCAACGTTATAAGAGGGGTACGACAAGGTGCTACTATATTGCCAAAACTAAAGCCACTCTTGAGAACATCATGTGAAAATTGGAATGGGACGATATGGGAGTGAAATATCGACGGTCGACAACTACACCATTTCCGCTTCGTCGATTATATCATATTGATTACACCAAACATCGAGCAAGCTAAAGAAATCTTAGCCGACTTCGATAGTGCTTGTGGGAAAATTTGCTTTAAGTGAAACTTCCAGAAGACGATGTTTATGAAGAACGGATACATAGCTGGTGCCCCATTTACGCTCAACGAAAGAAAATCTCCGAAACCTCAAGCTATGTGTATCTAGATCGTGAGATCAATGTGACGAAAGACATAGCACCAGAGCTTAGCAGAAGGAAACGAACGGCTTGGGGAACATATAAGAACATCGACAACATAGTAGAGAGGACAAAGGAGACAAAGCTCCAAGCCCACCATTTTGATACGATGGTTCTTCTTGCCTTAACGTATGCTTTAGAAACTTGGACATTACGGAAGCAGGATGAGCGTTGACTGAGCGCAATGCAAGCTCTATTGAAAGTGTGATACTCGACGTTTGCTGTATCACACGGGTGAAGGAGAGAATACAAAGCACAGCCCTTTGTCGGCAATCATACATCAGAGATGCAGCCGTACATACCAAGCTTTTGAAGGATATATGATTCGGACACGTGATGCGCACGAGGGATGACCGTTGAACACGATCTGTAAGTGATCAGATCTCACTGGACATCAAACGCACTGCAGGAACACCATTAGCCTAATGATCATACCAGAGCGCTAGAAAGAGATTATGAAGCTTAACGAATTCCTAAAGCGAAATAATCTATTATGCTACCTTCATGCGCGTTAGGTACAAATGGAAGTTTTACTTGTGTCGATGATCAACGGGAATTCAGGTAATCCAGGTAATGATCCATAATCAATATTCCACATAAATCACGGAACTAAAGCCCGTATCTCATAGATGACCTATTTGATCTCGTTGAAGAATATGAGCTGGTAACATCTCACTAATAAGGGCTGTGTAAGCTATCAGCACAAGGTTTTCGCTATTACAATCGATAGCTCACGGTTATACACCGAGATAGGTAAGATAATTATTTGAGTTATTTCCAAATTAGTAAGATAATTGCGGCTGGAATAGCTATGTGGAATAACGGGAATATTTTTTAGGTACAGTTATATTTTTTATCAAGCTTTCTCACGATCCAGGTGTTCCTAAATTGTAGAAATTCAACGTGAAAAGCACGTGTTTCATATAAAATCATCTAATACTGAAAAATAATTATAGTGGTACAATATTTCAAGTGCAGATTTTTTAGTACTGCCAGATGTCAATTCAAGGCTATGTGAATTAAGAGCGACACCAGCGAACGCCACAGACGCCAACATGGAAGGTACTTCCGAACTATACATTAGGTAGGCAATAAATCGTGGCAGGAATGTAAAACTGAGCCAGCGTTAACTAGATTCAAATGAAAGGAAACCATGATTGGAACTTCATTATGACATTACCACATTAGTTAATTCTTACTTACAGAGTCAATCAAGGGAAATATGTTTTTTTGCAGGAAGATTATAAAATTTTTCACACTTGATCAATAATCACGATTTGTGTGCAATTGTAAATATCCAGAGATGTGAACATCAGTTAATCAATATTATAAGAATGACAAGCGACGCTCCACTTTAGAATAATCTGATTAAGCAAAAAACGAGCATGCAAAAAAACTTTTGGAAATGTAACACTGCATCAACTGAAATGTGGTCGTTAAAACATATTCGGGCTGGAAAAAAACCATTTCAATGAAATCTGAAATAGTGTTCTATTGCTACACGCTGGCTCGAATAAACTCGCAGTCGCACCCCAAGGCCTACCAAACCGCGATCTCTCTGGCGTCGGTAAAATGGTACCAGACAAGTCTGGGTAAGATAACTAGAACTAATTTTGTAAATAGTGATGAACTTAAATCAATGTATAGACCAGGATCGCATTCAAACAACCCCAAGATATCATGTTGAACACGGATGCGTAGGTACATCCCTCACAAGGAATTGATAGATGTTAAAACTTATCTTATCTTATTATACTGCTATTCACACAACAATATTTTTTTTGTGTAAATACAATCACGACGTAGAGTTAATAAAAATACAATAACGATGTGGAGTGAGTAAAAGTTTGCCTCCGCTAAAGTATATAGTAAAAAAAAATTCATTTCGATCATATTAAAGCTTTCTATGAAGAAACAACTGTGATAATGAGGGATGAAAAACTTGAACATATAAAAATCGTACGAAATGGAGATGAGCGTGAGCGTTGATGATCTTCCTAAACATTAGTGATCTAGAAAATTTCAAAAAATATTGTCATTACTTTTGCTTTGTGCTGTGTATTTTGTCACCGTAATCGAGAAATTCGAAAAACGATATGCTATCAACAGCATGGTGTTATGCCTTTTTTTTGGATAGAACATCACAATTACACTGTTTTAGAATTGGAAATTACATTTGTAATGATTCAGAGTGGTAACGCATTTGAAAGATGTAATGTGTGATTTGAATATTCTATGGCTAACATGGGCAATAGCACAAATCGCTGGAGTCAATCTGGTTTTCTATGGAATAAAAAGTATTCGATGGCGTTTCTTTCTACCACATCTCCTTTTAAGGTTGGTTTTCACTTATATCACACTCATATTCATTGACATTTCAACGAGTCAAAAACGATTTATGATGTTTTTCAATATTTCCCTTCCTTATACTTCATTTTTGAATTTTTATTTTTCTATAAGAATACACTTTCGCTTCAATTAAAGCTTTAATGAAGTGCTTAATAAATCTGTATTATTGTCTCCGCCTGTAGTATACGCTTCTGCAGACGAACGATTCTGAACATATGAATGTCTCTTGGCTTCTCCTGTAATAATGAAATGACGTTCATTACACCTATCATTGTGTGACATAGAGATACTCTGTGGTCTTAGTATTTTCATCAATCCAGAAAAAATTTATTAGATGCTCCAGAAAAGTTTTCTTCAGCTCTACCACATACATGCATAAAATCTTAATCTATTTATTGTTGTTAGGGTGCTTGGGATAGCGATTCTTTTATGTCTGGTCGCTGTTTTGACTTTTTCCGTCTTCGTGGAGGAGAATAATGCAGCTCATATCGTTGGATTAGTGTTTGTCATATTACTGGAAATTTTCTGGATTTATTCAACGGTAAGTATTTGAAATTATGATGTCCTCAAAAGACTTTGTTTTTTCAAGCACAATTCTAGAAGCGGTTTATTTAACAAATTTTTGTAGAATGAAAGAAATAGAAGCTATTTAGTACTTCTATGATTGACTGAATTGAGGTTCTACTGTGATTTTCACATGGAATAACTGTTATATTGAATTGATTATTAAATGTCTAAAATTTAATAACTACTTTGTTTTACACTAGTATATTATTCTTAGAATACAGCTAAATTTTTTACATATTTAATTTCGGTTGCAAACCAGGAATTTTAAGTTACTTTATAGTTGTTCTCAAACATATTTTAACCTATCGAAATTCTAACCAGTCCTATTAACGCTTAGTCAAAGCGAGTAAAAAAGTTTGCTTACCTCTTTAGCATGAAGGACGGTGCCTCGAGATTTGATGAAATTTCGTAAAGCATTTTCGTCATTTTGAAAGCGGAGTGTTGTTGAAGCGCTTTTTCTCCACCAGAAGTGCGACGTGTGGCCACGTTTTGTAGCGGAAAACAAGCAGAATTCGCGAAGCACACCCTTATCGAGCTTGTTTACCTTTGAAATAGGCTTACTTGTAATAACTATTTATGGATTTATTCCAATATAAGATTTTAAATTTCAACAGTGAATAAGCAGCAATTGGCTTTTTTCCGACCATTCGCAGCATATTCTGAACACGCATTCTTGTCACTTCATTGAGAATGTTTCAGGAGCCGATGAGTTTGCAGAAATATTTACACTACAAACAAAATTTGAAAAATTTTCAAAACGATTCATCTAAAATATACCTTTGCGTTTATTAGTTGACAGAATTCTGGTGTGCATATTTTGTGAAGCGTTCACAGGAGACTGGTTTTTCAATCTCAGTAGCTCGACCTATTGGACCGACAACGATATCACTGAGTGAAAGAGAAGCACCTATATCGGTATGTCTTAAAACTGCTGTAAAACACCTGTGTAATTTCAGTAATACGTTTTACTAAAAATTTTGTATGTTTTGAATCAATATGTTGAGCTCTGCTATTCCTCATGATCATGTATCTTCGAGTTATTCACTCACGTGTCAGCACGAGATGAATTAGTGCAAGTCAAAAAAAGAGAGAGTTTATGGACGTTAGCTTTTGTAAAAAGAACGCCTAATTGATAGAAAATAATTAACACCAAAACAGAATAAATTAGATCATTGATCATTTCCTGTTGCGGGGTGCTCCTGCGCAATCGTGCTCAACGTGATATCGTGATTGGAAGCGGACTTGATGCATACAGTTGACCACTCTTTACCAAATCACTGCTAGTTATCTTACGAACGTTTCTCACCATCAATTTACTGACCTCAGTATGATAACAGGCTTGCGATGCAACAACGAAACGGGTTCGAGATTGCGTATCACTTCGACACTTCTACCGTTGCGCCACTCGCCTACCAAATATTCTATAATAAGCTAAAAATACAGCGACATTACTAATAACGTCTAGATATGCATATCTAATGAGAGTAATGTAGCAGCACTATACAAAAAGTGATGATTATGCGAATACTTATCTCATTATAATGATTTTCTCATAATCTTTTACTATTGAAAGCTTATCGTGTGATTGGATGCATCTGATAAATGTAATATTATGATAACGACAAGCTATCATCGAATTTATAAATTGAATTGAGTAAAAGAGATTGTAACTATTCTCTAGCATGAAGTCTACATAATGAAGTGTAGATTGAAACTAAGTAATACATGATCGCTAAAAGAGATAACACTTATTACACATATCTCACTATGTTCACTTATAAAGGAGCTATGGAACTCAGAAAGTTGAAAAAACAAAACTCGTAGGCAGCTTATTGTTGATGAAGATTGAATACTGTAAATCGCACTGTGAAATTGCAATGAAATGTAGTATTCATATGGAAGTTCTCATTATATGAGGCATTTGAAGTCATTAATAATAATGTTTTGCACTTAACATTAATTACTGATCGTATACTAATTAATGATATGATTTATATTAAGCCACCCAAACGACAACTACCACCACTTCGACATACATATGGAGCCAGGAGAGATCCTCAAAAATACGCGCAGTGATTGATTTTCCTCATGAAATTAGGTATTTTTGTTAGATAGTGTGACTTTTCGAAATAATTTCTCATTTAAAGAGCTTTTTTTTCACTTATGCTTGTTGGGACAAAATTGATGTATAAAAAATATTTGTATTGCTCTGAATATTTATCGACATATATTGTTTAGTTAGAAAAGATGAAAGAAAATGTAAGAACGTTGTAGGAGATTTTTTTCATTTGATAGTAATTTCGTTTAAGGACCAGCAGCTTCTGCCTGTTCCGTGAGATCCTGATAGTATCGTATGGATTCGAGCTATGCACTTGGGTGCAATGCGGGTTGTGAACACGGCATCGTACTGGACGATGTCTCATCAATCAACATTTACTTATATGATAAATTAAAGATTTTAGCTGTACTTTTCTATGTATTAAATTCTAGTTTCATAAGTATCAACTTTAGATATTTATGCCGATCAACAACATTTTGCTCATTTCTGTTCTTCATCATCGTTACATTTTATTGAAATGGACGTTGATTTTTTTTTTTCCTCTACTTGTCGTCAATGTCGATCTAGGCTCACTGTTTCGTTTCGTTTTGAGTAGCACTTTGCTGCAAAATTCTATTATGATATTATTTTTCGTATTAACAATATATTTTATTCTTATTTATTTTTTTCACTGATAATTTTATAACGAATACATGCAGTTCATGAAAAGGAGTTACGGCATTGATTTCATTTTGGAGGATTGATTTTATTCATCAACACATAGGGGCGTCACAATTTTGTTCACACGATAACGGTGATAAGATACTACCGTGAATTCTTGTGTTGTCCTTTTACCAGTATTGCTTCCGCTTTCATTTGAGGTTGTATCCAGCGTCATTTATTTACTTAAGCAGCACCTACGTCTTCATGTCTCTTGTTGAGGCATCTAATCTTTTCGTTAAGTTTATCTAGCTCAGCGTTATAAAAAACATTGTCTATTTCTTCCATCTAAAAAAGACTATAAAAACTATAAACTAAAACTTTTTGAGATAATTTTAACCATTATAAATTATTAAAACCGCATAGTTGTTGCAATTCAGGCGGAAATAAAAGCAAGAAAATGTACCATTTATTACGAATTTCCTGAAATACTATACTAATACTTCGCCATTGCGTAGTTGACGTTTGTGATAAATTCTGAAGTTTTGAGTTCAAAATAAGAGGAAGTGAAAAGTTTCATCGAATTTTGTGTGTTTTTACTGTTTTATGATCGGTAATATTTCTGATAGATGATGATGATGATGATGCGTTAGGCGATATGATTGAAAACGACAGAATTTTCAATAATAATCCTTCCGATTATTAATGAGTTGATAGCGTCGTGCGACGATCTTCGTCGTGCAGCAGCAGAATTGGTCTCTTTCGATTGATCAATGCCGTCCGTACGCGGTGTATGTGACAGCTTCAACGGTTCAATTCGTGTCTTTCGACATTCAATCGTTGCCACATTTTCATTTGTACCTGAAGGCATCAAAAAAGAAAATATTTATATTTTGGTTATATTAAATGCACGAAACAGAATAGAAACACTGTTTTACTATGAAAAATATTTTTCTTCAATGCTTTTCTTTTCAATGATTTGTGATGAATATCATTCTTGTAGAAGGCATTTTTCATTTTTTGTAACGATACCACCAAAAAGACAAATCGTTTTTAATGTCATAAAGGGTGAGCAAAACAGATTTCACGACAACGATTTCTTTGTCTGTCGTTCAGTTCAATTCGCGCAACACCGAAATATGAAAAAAAAAATTTTCTGTTTCACCCGAAATAGAAATTTCCGAAGCGTCGCGGCTTCAGTTAAGATTCAGCTTTCTTCCTTATTTCGAATTGTACATGTGTTTCACCCAAATAAACTATCGACATTATATTTTACTAACTTTAATTGATTCATTGTAAGGTTATTTCAAAAATAATATAAATAGTTTACAACTTGAAAATATCGACGGTAATTTTAATAAAATCACACAGCAAGTTTCTTTTTTGTAATAATGTTGAACTGAACTCGCTTAGATTAGCTTATTTCATATTCAAATCGCCGTTCTGTAATTTATAATTAATTAACATTAATAAAAATTTATTATCATAGAATGCTTAGAAGACTTTAAGATAGATAGTTTAAAATATGCGCCGTTATGAGGTTTCCTCACTTTGCCGAAAAAAGAAAAATTACACAAGTTGTTCGTTTTTTTTTTCTTCCTAACTTAGTCTATCATGATTGTTGAAAAAATAACGCTATTTATCAGTAGAAACACGACACTCTACACAAATAAGCTCGTAAACATTCAATAGACCAGTGAATTTCGTTGATCCTCCTCGTCTGCTTATCAGTATCCTAATAATATTTGAGCATGATCATCGTTTTGTATTTTTTTAAATCACACAAAAATGCGAAAGCTGCCTGCAATCAGCTGTGACGTCATCATGACCAGCGACAAAAAAGCGGTTTGTGTGTGTTTTTTTTTCTATGTGTCATTTTTGCATTTATATTTTTGACTCATAATCAATGATAAAATTGGGAGGTAGTGATTTATTTTATAGCTTTATGAGTAACATAAATAATGCTACAATTGGGATTAGTGCTGGTGTTAGTACATTTGTTCTACACGTTTAGATAATATCATTTCAATGTCTTGAAATATTTTTATTGTTTAAATTTCACAAACAATCAATATTCGTTCCTCTCACCAACCACCTATCACTACTCTATTAATCAAAGTAGAAAAAAAAATGCAAACAATTTCTCTTACAGATCTTAATGATAAATCGAAAAGACGGTTTTTTTACAAGCTGTTATAAAAACAGGAAAAATGTATGGAATTTTATTAAAAAAGAAAAGGAGAACAACGAAATTTTATTGATCGAAAGAAAAATGCTTTTTTTGACTGTTCGATGCTTTAATGGTGAATGAAATATTTTTGCATAAATACGTTTAACTAGTTTTGTTTATAGTTTTCATATGAATTATTTCCGGATTATTTACGTTAGTGGAAACGATAGCGACACCAACCTCTCACCTTATCGCTTAAATTTTCTATCGATTAAGTTGAAAATTTTTATCACGTCGACGTATACGTTCATTGTCGTACTGTTTGACTAATTCTCATCAGAATAGAAACAACACAAATTAGATACTGAAAAATTTCAAAAAAAGATGGATTTACGAGAAAAGAGAAAAACAAGAAAACCCCTAACAGCCACAACGAGATTTTAAAAAATGTCTACATAACGATTAATTTCTTCATTGAAAATTTTCGCTTTTTTCAAATGAAAACTTTAGCGCATTATTAAGAGAACAAAGAGGTATTACATAAGTATTCGTGAGCGGCAAATCAATGTTTTCCATCGACAAATATTCCTCTGGCTTTCAAAGATAGGAAAACTCTTGCGAAGTTCAAACTGTGCATTTTAGCTTATCGTTCTGAATGACGGTTGAATATTCAAAGACATCGCTCACGTGTTCTTTGAATGATGCGTAAATTCTCTGTCGTGGAGTCAATATGATTTTACACCATTGCGGAGTAGTAGAGCGCGAAGAATACTATTTAATGAATCAAGTGAACGCGGATTTCTAGGACTGTTAGATGGTGTGTGATTTCTTCCAAAATCTCAGTACTCCTATATAACTTTCCATCTTTTATTAGTTCTTCACACTCTTCCTGCTCATTTAACGTCGAACTTAACAATGTGATCTCTTTGCAGCTATCATAGATTCATAAAGATCGATTTGCTTTCGCTCGTAGTGTAGATTGCTCACGTGGACCCTAACGTTTCGTTGAGTATTATCTCTGCTTGACTACTTCCTTTGGAGAAAATGACGACGTCATCGGCGGAGCGCATATTTGAGAGAAGCTTCTTGTCAATAAGCATAAATCATTGTCGTTCAAATCGAATTACTATATTATCCACTGTGCTAGGTGCAAGGGGTGCATGATTTTTTCGATAGATACCGACGATCCTTTATACAGTTTGGATGTGGTCCATGCAAAAAAATCCATTTGCGAATTTTGCTTGTTGAACTGATGGTGTTTCATTAAATATCTTTGATATGCACAAACGAATGAGCTTGGTAAATAGTTTGTAGGATATACCTAACAAGCACATTTACAAAAATTTTATCCATTACTTTTTTCCCTTAGTGATAGTGGGTTTGATGTGGGGGAGGGGGAGAAAGATTGATGTGATAAGGTTGAGGTAATCGTGGTAACAACTCTTTGTAAAAGGTGGGATATTCATAGATTACAAAGTAACTGCTATTTGTTCTACAACTTTTATGACTATCCAATGGCTCACTGTTATTTTAAAAGTAGTGTTGTTTTTGATGAAGCTCAAGTATGCTAAAGTTCCTCCGTATATAAAACTAAAGGTATTTTGAAGTACATAAGATATGGCCGGTTATGGGAACCAATTAGTGTCTCAATTTTTTTCGAGTATAAACGATGTTCCTAGCAGTATTCTGTTAGTGAATTATGTGATGAGGAAGAATGATGAAAAGTACTGCGATAACTCATTTTGATATTGGTTTGAAAACAGCTAAGTAAGGCTTTTTAAAGCAGAGCTTCTTTCAAGGATATTTTCTAAAATAATTTATAAAATTATTATGACGAGCAGTATTGAAGAATTGAAAAACTCAACCATTATCAATGGAATCGTGAGAAAGTCTTTTTTTTTTTCCAAGGAGTTTGCCATTCGAGTCGATTCGGGACCTTTTATTCGAAAAAAGATTCGCGAATATGAGAATCTCTACTTCAAGGTAGACGTGTTTATTGCTATCATTCTTCAGTATTTTTTGCATAATTACATAGTGATATTGAAAATAGTTCGTTTTAAGTTCAAGGATTGCTTGGTTTCAACAGCTTCGCCTCCAAAAAAGAAGTTACTACAAGCTGACGCAAAATTTCAGGAAAAACGACGGCAGTGGATTGTTGCTATGACGCAAACGTTGTTAACTAATCATCATAATAAGTAAGATAATTGTAAGGGTAACGTTATACGGAAGAAAAGCACGTAAAGCATATATAATCACTTCTGGTCTTTTTTGTTTGTGATTTACTCTCGCTGTGTAATAATATAATATATAATAACAATAATAATAATAATAATAATAATTTAGTCACAATACAATAGTGGCGAGTATTTCGAAATTTGTTACAAATAATTTATTCAGCTTAGGTACTTTAGGTACAATTGGACAAATGACGTCCTGTGTTATCTTCCCATTAAAATAAAATGCAATGAAAAATCTGCTTATGTGGACGAACAACCATCCATGATTTCGATCGCTTTATGAAAATTTTCTAAAACCATGTATTTTTCAGTATGAATCAAGAAAAACAAAAAAAATATAAACACCAACCATAAACCTTAGTTCATTTTATAAGATATTGTAAGTTGACGTTTGTCAATGCTTGAAATATTTAAGACATTCGTCACAGCTTTTTCTACTAAGTGACATTGTGGATGCTAATGATAAGCGTTTGAATATTCGCATTCGGATTCATACAGGAAGACGAAATAAGTGATCTCAAATATTGGAAGTGTCACTTATCTCCCTAGATTTCTCAAGTACCATTTTTCTGACCGAGCTTGTCAAGACTATGTGATGCTTGGAACCAGTGTCTGCGTAACTCTGCCACGCTTTCCATCAATGTGCTAAACGCCTCTATTCATTTAATGGTATACTTCATGTGACATAAGAAAGAAGTGCAGACGAACAGAAACAGATTGGTACTTTTCAGATGAAGGCAAGAGGTAATAATGGAAAAAAGAAGATCGGAACATTTTTAAGACGATTCTTCTATATTCAATCTATGAATAACGAAATGATGCCAGGGAAAATGCTAATAAATCAGATTAGATTGTCTAAACAGTAGCGCACAACATAACAAACCATAAGCAGCTATATTGATGGCGTTCTTGAGTCAAAGTTTTAAAAATGAAATTAAATCAGCTTCTGCTAAAAAAGCTTAAATTTAGCGCACTTCTTTGAAATATCGAAAAATTTGTCTTCATTTATGCTCTTAAACTATATTTTATTTTAAATTGAGAAAGAAAATGTGCTCGTAGTGAAGAAGTGGAATGAAAGGAGGAATGAAAGGAGGAGTTAGTGATTTTTTTTCATATAAATAATTCTTATATATTCTTTTGAACAACACAACACTTACAGTGGAAAATTGTACTTGTACTAAATCATGGTTAGTAAGCAAATTTAACTCAGTCATCTTTTGAAAGTGCTTGAATTTTCGCAATATTTTCACGTTGCTTGCCATTCTCGTTTTAGTGAAGATGTTCGGGAGTTTTATGCTCTGAAAGATGTGGATGCCGACGATTCTCGTGTTGACCTTGGACCGAAGGAAATCACCACGTAAATTTGTTCCGAAAACACATTAGACACATTTCAGCAATGAATTACAAGAAAAAAAAAACAACTAATAGTACATTTAAGAGCATGTCCGGCTGACTTTGACTTTTTGACGACGATCGGAAAGGGCAGCTTTGGTCGCGTATTCCAAGTAATGCATAAAGAAACTGGCAAAATATACGCAATGAAGGTTCTGTCAAAAGAACACGTCAGAAAAAAGAATGAGGTGAATGTTTTTCAATGAACCAAACAGTTTCGTAATTTTTCTCATCGTATCGAATAAAATTCGATTGTTTGCTATCAGAAATAATAGCTTATAATATAGAAATTTTCTTCACCAATAGTGTTTTTAGTTTTTTATATATAAGTTTTTTTTTATAATTTATAATTTTGTAATTTATAATTTTTACATAATTTATAGTTTTTTACTACTTATAAAAATGTTCTAGTAAAAATTATAGGTGAAACATGTGATGGCCGAGTTGAGCGTGTTAAAAGCTAATTTTCATCATCCGTTTCTTGTTTCACTCCATTTCTCGTTTCAAAACAGG
>KN716775.1:6710-17947 GCA_000816705.1 Dictyocaulus viviparus | reverse complement strand
TGAAAGGGAAAACGAATGAAAATTTTTAGTCAACTTTCCAAGGATATGCAAAACATTATGGTTCTTACTACCTTAACGTATGCCTCGGAAAATTGGAAGACTATAGCACCTATCCCCACAGACAGCCCCTATCCTTGCATTCCTGCAGACTTTTTTGACAGATTGTTTCTATTGGATGCCATTCAGATTGAACGATCAAATCTTGGTAAATGAAAGCGATGGAGGAACTTTTGGAGGAACAGCATAATTACAAAAAAGGATGCACAATATAATGTCCATAGTTGTGCTGAGATGGCCGCAAAACTCGGAACCTCAGGCGGGACTCGTACCCGCACTTACAGATATCCGGTCTGCACCTATCCCCACAGATAGACCGGATATCTGTAAGTGCGGGTACGAGTCCCGCCTGAAGTTCCAAGTTTTGCGGCCATCTCAGCACAACTCTGGGCATTATAATATCATTGCAAAAATAAAAATAAATAAAATTACGAAGATGCACAATATATTTTGCCGTATCCATTGTGCTGCTTTATTCACTGATTTTGTAACAAGTACAAAATACATTTATATATTTAAATGAATTCTAGAAAATAAAGGGCTAAAGTAAGAGGCTTGACGTCAATTATATCCGTGAAATTTGCGCGTTGAATTGCAATTCATCGAAAGCTATGAGGAAGATCAAATACATATCGGGTTTCTAAGAAACAATTGAGGTAACAAACCTTTATAAAATCGGAGATATTTCGGGTTATTCTACAAAAGCGCCCTGAATGGTCGGAAGGCTCAACTTGCTAGAGGATAGAATCAAAGAGGAATGCATTTTAGAGTAGCGGCTTAATAACTGCTACTATTGCTACCTTAGGCTTCTCCATCACATGGAATACTGCCAAATCGCCATATAAAAATAATCTAATGAATATAAGCATTGTTTTTCCTACAACATTTCATACAAAATTCAATATATGCAAGCAGCCGCCGTGGTTTTTTAACTAATGAAAGAGCTTCAATATGTCTTTTGTTCAGCCAGGATGTTTAGACCAAATATTACTTCCTGAATCAACCACACATAAAAAAAACACATTTTGTTTAACTTGCACGAATTGCTGCAAAGTAGCATTCATCTTCAGCGAAATACGCTGAACTTATAACTTAAATAATGTCTAATAATAATAATGAAATCATATGTCCTCGAACCGGCAATTGTTCTCTCGTTGTGTTTTTGACGATATAGATGGTATCTCTGGTAAAATAACACATTTGTAAGTTATAGCCCATTTGCCTCGGATACTCACTAGTTCTAGCAAACATGAATGATTGTGATGGAATGTTTTGTGAACAAGCACTACAACATTGTATAAGAGAGTTTTCTCGGGCATGCTTATTTCATTAGTGCATGTTGGACTCACAATTAGACAAAAAAAAATCACTGTTACTTAACACAATTAATCAGATAAAATGTTGATTCTATCAACATTACGGAATGCGTAAGACTCAGAAGGACAGCACAAACCTGCAGTGACTGCGAAATTGAGTCTGTCTCCTGCTAAGTAGTATGTACATTGAAGTGACGATATTAAACGACAATTACAGATTGCTGTGTATTTTGACACGTTAAGCAGAAGCATTGATGACATGACTGCAGACCAGAGAGTAAATGTGAAGTTATGGAAACGTTCGCTTGCATGTAACTAATGCGAAGACTGTGGGCTTTTTTGTACGGCATCTTTGTGTTCAAATTCCATCTTTGCAGCTTCATTCCGACGATTGGAGTGAAAAATTTTGTTCACGTGGGAATATAGAGGGAAAACTTACTATGAGTACCAAAGTGATTTTCCACCGAATTCGCTCAGTACTACCCATCTTACTGGAGGATTTTTCAAAACATAAACAGTTGTTTCAATCAACACTAGAGACAAATCAAATAAATATGTATGATTTTGTATTGTTAGTTGCATCTCTCTATAAGCCAAGATTTAGTTGTCGAATAGAAGTGATATCTGATTACAAGTGGTTGAGTGGATGTGAGGCCTATTGCTGGATATAAGTCAAATAACAGATTTGGAACATGAAAATGTCTTTTCCTTCGACCATTCTTGGTGGGATCGGTATATTTAATTGCTTCTGTTATGTTTGTTCTAATTAATGAGTCATACTTTATTTACCGTTCAGCTCAAAACTATATGAAGTAATTTTACACATCACACACAACACTACAAGACTGTAAAAAATAAAGAATTGCATTCAAAACAACTTGACTCAAATAAATTTCTATCTATCTACCAATAATTTGAATAAGGGGTACTAACATTACTGCGGCAAGTGTAATCAACCGTAATGACCAAATAAGTAATGTTATTCGTTAGTATACTATTTGGATATAGAAGAATGGTGCATCATCTTCGTTATATGAACGTTTCGGTGTTGATATACAACTCATTTTTTCCTCATTCTACTGTTCCCGCATTGTAAACGCGTTGAGTGCAATCGTCATGTTTGGCCAAGGTCGTCTTTTCACGCAGCGATTTTATCTAATGTCTTATCGGTACTTTCTATTATGATATTCGATGATATTACTCAATGTATATTACAATAGTTTGTTTTCTTAAGATTTTCCATATTTTTGGCTTCAGCTTTTTTGGTAATTTTCAAAACATTTTTGTCATGATACACACAGATGACTTAATACTTTTTCGGATTGAATGATATGAATCAACAATAACAATAACCTTGCATTGGTCATAAACAGATCCTGAAACATTTTCGCTTGTTATCTGTAATAAAAATATTTGATCAGTGTCACCTGCCATTGTTATTGTAATGTTGTTTTCAAGTAATGGACAAAAAAAATGTTCTAATGTGTAGAGTCGTTTCAGGTTAATCAGTAAAAGACAGTAATGAAGTTGAATAAAGAAAAAGAATGTGGGAAGATTAATGTGGGAAGAAGAGTTTGAGAATTCCGGCACGTCATGATGATTATAAAAGCTTAATAGAGTGATTTTAAAGAGGCTTCAAAATTTTATCACTTTCTCTATTTGGTTATTTCTTTTCCTATTTCACTTGCAAGAATCCCATGTTTCACCATCGCCATACTACCGCTATTATTGAATTTAGGTTTTATAAAACTCATATAACACCCAACTGGTCATCTGGATTACCGTTACTAATCGGCAGAGTCGACCGCACACCAGCCAAACTTTCATTCACCCTCTAGAGCTCGCGAGTAGTCCAGTGAATTTTTTCCGCTCTAAAAATTGGCTGAGCATCGAATCCCTTTCCAAAACCTTCGTGCAAAGGTCTAACCAAGTGTGTCTGATATCCGGTGGGATTTAATCGCTTACAACTCGTGTCAACCGATCATCATTCATACACATCACGTACATGGCCCACCGAATCTCAATAGCTTGGCGTGCGCGGCTGTATCTCTGGTCATTGATTGCTGACGCCAATTGAAACTTTTACTTCCCTCTCTTACCTGTTGTTCGCACCTTCTACCGTTCTTACCTTGTGCTATGCTCTCTTACTTGCTTAATACTGAGACACATAGCATCTGGTGCAATGTCATTCATCATATTGATTACACAGCCTAGTTCACATAGCTTGAGCATTTTGAGATGTTTCCGTAGATTTTTTTAGTGTTGAAAATTCACTATAAGTCAGGAAGAATTGCGGTGTACGGGGTGTCAGAAAATTTTTTGAAATAGGTCAAAATGAGAACGAGTAATTTTTATATTTTCGCAATGATTCGATAAGTCTTGTGACTGGGTGAATACTGTCCAACCTGCTAAACCTCTGCTTGTTCACACGGCAGTTCATCATCTAATGTTTTGCTAATTCAAGGTGAAGACATATAGACGGGCCACAGGCACATTGCACAATAATTGTCAATGTCGTAACCATCACCTTTTCTGTGCAACAACATGGTCTTGATAATTTTCCATTCTTTTGGTACTTCAAATTCATACCAGTATTCGTCTAATGTCTGGTCTGCGACTGTAATGCGAATTTAAATTTTGATATGCGAATTTCGAAGAATTTTCGCACATTATTAGGGATGCATATTAGTAGCAAAGAAGTCGGAAAATTATAATATGGAAGTTGACAATGACATCATGAATGTTGATCCTAAAACAATCACGCATCGATATTCATGTCTAAAGAGTTCTGCTTCCACTTTACTTTTTGTCACTTTGTCACCATATTATTTGGGCATGTGAATGACACTTTGTGGCTACAAGCTTGTAATTCAATACAAGTAAATTATACCAGAATTTTTCCATGTTTTGGTTTATCTTTGCTTGCTTTTTTCTCTAAGCTTGAAAATCATGGTATCTTCAGCGTGCGAACCACGCTGCTTCTGATTAGTGTGGTACACAAGTCATTTCAAAGGAACTTTTTAAAATTAATTTTGTACAACTAACAGGCTCGCAAGTACTATCTCCATGGTAAGATACCGCGATGAAGAAAGATTTCGTATATCTAGTATACTTGAAATTTCATTACAGTACTACCCCATGAGACTCCAGTTAGTCATAATCGCAGCAGGAACTTTTGCTCTCCAGAATTTAACCGAAATATCTATTTGATGGCTATTGCAGATTATTGACAAGGTTTTCGCTTGACTATCTGGCTCTAAGAACTAACGTTATAAATGTGGATGCTTTGGAAACTCATAGTGATCTATGAATCATTATAAATACTCTTGAATTTTTCTTAATTATTCCTTTACCAATCTATCATACAGTCCCTAAACAATTGTTTTAGTATTAGTACACAGTATATTTACACTAAAAATTGTTTTATTTAGCACTAGAGGAGATCCAACATTTAAACAAATTATTACAAAAGTTTCTTTATCTAATCATTACCCACTCCGAGAGTATTTTTTTTTGTTTATTTTCTTCTACTGTATTTTTAGATGGAATTCGTGACAACTCAATAATAGATGACGTTTTATGATCCACTTTAATATTTTTAGATTACACTAGAAGAATTGCATATCACAGTAGTAGGCGAAGGCAGAGTGACAAGCGAGGTTGATACCAAGATACGCGAGTGCGAGTTCAGCACCGCTAGAAGTCTGTGAATTGGTACCAAGATAATCGGGAAAGTAAAGCGGCATTCATTTGAAGTGGATAATGTTCTCAAGTCGATTGACCCGATGTTTATTTACCCTTAGTCTTCAATTAAATTAGAGAATATGATCTGAGAAAAATTTCTTAATGATGTGCCCTTGCATTGATTAACACTCATGTAGAAAAAATTGTACGTTTAATTCTGCTTCTAAGATAGTTTTTGTGATTATGGAAAACACCTTATATTTCATATTGAGCTTATCATGAAAAAGCATGAAAAGTTTGCAATCATTCGTATTATACTGCCATTTCAGTTCTATCAGTTATACACTTGTAACAAAAGAAAAACATGAAAACTTTTTTGATTCAAAGATTTAAGAGAAACAACAGGACCTTATGGTTTTGAGGTGATTTTAGTGCTGATATCAAACAATCGATTCAGAGTATTTAGATATTCATCAAAAGCACTCGTCATCGTATCTAACGAGAAAAAAAAAAACAATTTAAATAGTTCATTAAGTGGCTGCAATATCAAGAAGCTTTTCTTAGATTTTTATAGACACCTCTCTATGTGGCTTAACAACTGTGCTGCTCAAACCAGTACATTTTTGAGAATCCTCTTTTTAATACTACCCAACTATTGTATGCTTCAAATAAAATGGAAATCTACTCCTATGCATGGAGCTTGCATTTTCAGCTTTTCAGAGGAATTTTTTGCCTTTTTTTCCCGTAAGTACTTCTGTAACATATTGTAATTATTACTGAAAAAAATTTATTATAAACGTTGAGAACGAATGAATGTTGCGTTATTATAAATCTCGCTTCAAGAAGACACTTGAAGTACACTGATAAACATAACGCCGTAACCGTTCTCGATAGAACAAATGGGAACAAACAATAAATTCTACAGTACCAATACTTTTTGAAGAAAAGTTGATGTTTATAATGAGCAGAATAACAGAGTACAGCATGTAACTCATAATATACTTCATTGCGAAGCACTTTGACTTTGTCGCTGAATGTGTGTAGCACGTTCCTGAAAATTGCAAATGCAAGTTCAAGTAAGAAACAACTTGATTACACAACTAACTAATTACAAGATAGATCTTAGATGATTATTAGTGATGAGCGCTGGAATATCACAAGAATCCAACGTTGAATTAAATAGCTGCTAGCAATTGAAAAAGCTCAAATATCTGAAGAGCTTCAATCAAAATTCTTCTAACACTTTGACAATGTTCATAGAGCCACCTATACAATCACTACAAAAGTCTCAGAAAGATAAGAAATAAGCAGGACAATTCATGTTAAAAAGAGATCATCATGTTCATGCAAGTGGATGACAAACTTCGAAATAGAATGTTTTGAAATCTCCACCACTGTTCAGCTTTTATACGACGCAACTGCATTTTTTAGCACACTTTTCAATATTAATTTTTCTTAGCATTCCAACGTTTTTTGAAACAAGTGTTTACGAAACACGAAGAATTTTTCTAATTGAATAGTTATTCTACAAAAAAAAGCGCAGAAAATGTTCTCACTTCTCCTTCGCTGTTGTAGAGAATAGTTTGTACATTCGAACCGACACCGAATGAATCTTCACTATCGAATAATAGTGATTCAGGCGGATTATGAACACCTCCTTGCCCACGAGCCCACACCTGAATTTTCTCTCTAGTGTTTGTAGAACATGTGGAAAAACATTAACTGTTGCTTCTACCTTCACGCTTTTTCCAGGTTTCAGGATAAAATCATGTGGGAAGGAGTAGACTATTTCACGTTTCCCGTCTATTTTTCTTTTCAGTTTCCAATCACCAATCGGTTCCTCCTTTGAGCGATGAGTGTTTTCGAGAACAATATATTTTCCTTCAGGAGATGGGTCCTATAGTATACAAGTATACGATGACATAAGGTTTCGTAGTAATAAATTGGGTTTATGAAAATTTACTTGAATGGAGACGTTTCCCTTTGCAGATCGAGTGTACGAGGTTCGGCTAGAAGTCTCACCTTTGACAACACGCATTGTTTCTAGAAATAAGCACAGAATAATGAAGAAATGATAATGTTAAAAGAACCGATGAACTACCAGTGTCAGCCACTTCATTAATGCCAGTGGTACGCACCACTTGTTCAACCAGTTGTCGGAGACCAGGTCCGTCTCCTTCCCCTTCTAACATTTTCCTATATATCGCGATCTCGGCATCAAGTGTCTGCAAAAAACTATGAATGCTCTATTTTAGTTTTTCTGAACTATTTAGCTGATAGTTTTTGAAAAATCCGTCCTTCGAATTGTAGCACTATCTAACCGACCTGTTTAGTATCGAGAAGCATTTGCAGTTCGACCATAAGAGCCTGACACTCTTCACGCATTTTACGGATCTGAGCATCACGATCATTGAGAGCAGCTTCATATGAACGTTGATCATCCTCCAGCTGATAATTCAACTCCTGGATCTGTTTCTCCAGAAGAGAGTTCTGAAAGATTTCTTTTCTTCTTTTTCACCTTTTCTCTCGAACCATTTTTAATGGTTTCGTTCTTACTTGAACATGTTTTGAGCGCTTATTATTAAATTTAAGCACTGAGTATGTCACGTACCCTTCCCTCTAAATCTGCTAGTTTTCCCCTGAGGTCAGTCAGTTGAGTACGAAGGCGCTTCACTTCATCTTTCTGGTAACCATGCTCCATATTTTGACGAGCACTTTGTGTTTGTATTTCTTGTACTTTGAGTTTGTACCACGATTCCATATCGTTACGATTGGTGTTCATCATCTGAATAAGAAATAGTGAGATGGTATTTTACTATATAATATCATGCACGTAGTATCGTACACATTTGCTGACCTGGTCGTATTCATTTCGGATGTCTCTAATAGCTGAAGCAAGTTCGTTCTTGAAAAATTCACGATTCTCGCTAGTTGTATCACGGGCTGCAATTGCTTGCAGCTCTTTAATTTCCTGAATTGTTGAATGAAAAAAAAAACACTAGGATAACTGTATATCACAAAAAATCGCAGACTGATTTACTGTGAAACAATCCATATCCATTTTGTTACAATAATTTGTTGTTTTCAGAATACTACAAGAAATAAAAAGATTGTGTCTGGAAAATTCATTTACCTACAGCATTTGTAAAAAATATTAACTAACTTGGTCGTGGACTCTGTTGATGAAGTCAATTTCTTCTAGCAATGTAGCGACTTGATTCTGATAATCGATGCGGTTTAGCGTCTCCTGATCGAGATCCTGGAATAAAATACCATGAGTAATTTGAGGTAGGTCTCCAGGACCAGTTTGCTCAAGCTGGGTGTGGCAAAACAAACAGTTCTTGCACGTTGAAGTTCAGCCATGAGACGCATGTTTTCCTTCTTGAGACGAGAAATTTCTTCTTCGAGTAGTGCTATTCTTCTCTTTAGAAGGTTAATTTCAGCTTCAATATTTGATAGTTTCACAAGCAGTTCATCGATTTTTTCTCGATCACCCACGCGAGCTTTTGTAGCTTCCTCAAATCTATAGTAGAAATATTTTACATAAACTAAAATTTACCAAGTAAAATTACTGAAAATTTTACAGTGATGCACTGAAATGGTTTCAAAATATTTCATCATGCCTAATATGTTTTCTCAGTTGTTATAAATATGGATGTGTGCAAAAAGTCATCAACAATTCAAGAATAGAATAGCAGTATTTACTTTTTGCGGTACTCATTCAGGTCGTCTTGAAGCTTACGAATGTCCTTTTCCAAATCGTCCTTTTCCTTACCAGTCTGAGTTATCAACTGAAAACGAGGTTCAGTTTTACTTCTTTGGTGTTCATCGATGTCAATATACAAGAAAAATAAAATTTACGTACCTTCTTTGCTTGAGTGAGCTCCCCTTCATACATACTGCGAACGCTGCTAGTGTCTTTACCCCATCGATTTCGAAGCATATCCAAATCCGCTGAGAGCTTACGATTTTGTGCTTCGAGAAAGCGCACCTATCAAAAGTATCATAAACTATTAGTATACATACCCCCATGAATTTAACTTTACTCTCATCTACACTATTTAGTGGAACTTCAACAGCAGTAACAAAGACATCCCAAGCTTTTCCTCACTTAAGCTAAGTATAATGACTCTATCAATCTGCAGCCTCAAGAGCCTTTATATCGACTGGCCGAAGAAGTTATATACTCGATAAGAATTTTAATTGAAATATTCCTTAGTAATTTTAAAAGTGATCCTCAACCTTTTCAATATAGCTGGCCAACTTGTCATTAAGATCGCTCATTTCCTTCTTTTCTCTCTCTCTGGCATCTCGAATTGTTGACGCAGCGTTTTGTCCATAAGGCGACAGTCCACTCGCTATAGACGATGACGACATCTCAGTTACGATTTTCAGCACACGATTCCCAGAGCCTGCAAGAATGAGAACACATGAAGCACGCCAAGTACAGATGATCACATCAATGGAAAAAATCCAGCTGATTCTTTTTAGCTAATTACGCACTTCTTTTGGACAATCCGATCTATTTAATGTATCGCAATAATTTTTCAGTGTTGTACTAAAATTGACCATTAGTTCACTTCGTGGAAACGGTTTTGTCAAAGTGCACACATTCTTATCGCTATCAAAATCTTTATGCTATAATTATTATTTAATAGATGTAGATTAGTCGGAGTTTCAATGACGTCACTTTACACAATTGCTGCTTTGTTTACTGTAATTACACAATGATATTAAGAGGGTCAGAATTTATTAAAAACTCCGTCATTAGGTTTCCATTTTTACACCAATGTCTATTATGAACTGTGGTAGGTTCCATCGTTATAAATTACACTCAAGATGCGCAATAATTACCGGTTGTTTTTTATATTTCAAATTTATGAGGATAAAACAAAACAAATTACTCTGTCTGTATCGAGACGAATGAGTGAGCAAGTTCTAAAGCACTACTACTCTTAAAACCTACTTTCCATGTTCGTTCATAATTTTGGCGGTTGCTGTCAATCAGAGCGAGTTCATACAGCTTTTTTCTTTTAAGAGACCTCACAGACGTGGTCATAGAAAACGTGTAACGATTTTTTTTTGAGGGCGTACGATTATGATGAAGACTATCAAACGCTAAACTACAATAAATATTTCTTCATTTACAGAAGATTAACAACAAGTACTGGAAAAATTACAGATAATTTTCTCAAATTTCTCTTAGTTTTATAATTTTTAAGAAACCTGGTGTCGAATAATTTTGGGTGTTAGTGGTGGTGGTCCTATTGAACGATGGACGTGAAGTGATTGAACTGCGGTATTCCTCCGACATTCTCGAATTAGCTAAGACTATTAGAATTAAAAAAATTCTAACAACATATAGCAGCATAAAAATAGCAGTATCTACAAAATAAAACGAAATATATCAAAGAGTTAAGTTGCAACGAACAGCTGCAAAACGGTAACCACATAATAAAGCATAGAATTGAACTGTCTAAAGCAACTGCTGTAAGGTGAATTAGGATAAAAGTTTATATTGAATCAAGAAATATTTCGAAAAGAAGTCTCTTGTCACAACGAAAGCTTAATAAATGACTCCCATTAGAGCATCATACCAAAGAAATACTAAAGAAAGGAGAAAAGCCGATTGCCAGGAACATATCACAGCGAAAATTCCACAAAAACTTCAGAAGATGAAGAAGAATATATCACATTTTCTATGTGATGATTTCGACGACCTTTTTTCGCACTGAACAAACGTAGCCAAATCAGATACGACCTCGGTTAAATGGGTATCCGAGACGGGGCGTCCGACCAGACCCATTAAACGTCTCTGTCGTATTCTTTAGTTACAATAGTAACGTAATGTTTACCTCATCAAAAAATACGAATAAAAAATTTGAATATGAACTTGCTTGTATTCTAACATATAATCATAGAACAAAAATATTTTCAACTCATCAAAATCCCAGAAGTATTCCGATTTCTCAAAGTGTAACATTTATGAGAACATCATTAATAATTTTTGACGTTTAGTGAAACCAAGCACCGTACTTGGAAAGTTTTATGGATTATCAACCATTGTGTACTAACATTATTTGTAACCACTATGATTATATTATAATTTGTACTTTTATCGTTCAACAATTTTTTTTCTAGAATGTGAGACAACAGTATATGCTAAATTTTAGAGCAAAA
>KN716773.1:44258-57324 GCA_000816705.1 Dictyocaulus viviparus | reverse complement strand
AAACTCGGACCCTCAGGCGGGACTCGAACCCGCACTTACAGATATCCGATCTGCCGTTCTGATCCATTACACTACCCAGGCCTTTGCTATGCGACCACTCAATGCTTCGCTTCACATCTCAGTACAACTATGGACAAAACAAAGATTGTTGATTGCTAAAATACGTTATAAATGTAACAATTTTAGGGTGTAACGTTTATGGCTTTCGGCAATGGTGCTCCAGATATATTTGCCTCAATCGCTTCCGTACTTAGTAGTCCAAAGCCAAAAGCTGGCTTAGCACTAGGAGAACTATTCGGTAAATGACTGTATTTGATAGAAAGCCGTGCTCTTCCATGCTGCTATTGTTAGCTGAGTTAGCATCTGCTCATTTTACCTCCGAAAAATTTTCAGAGGAAAACTTCGTATCAATTTCTTCATGAAGCCTTTAAGCATTGAAATGTTCTAAGCTTTTAGCTTAACATCGATATATTCCTTCAATTTTCGAAAACACTTTTCCTCTATCGTTATTCATAGAGCATTTTAAATTTGCATATAAGAAACCAGCTGTTCATTTGAATGTTATCGATTGATGACTTCGATAGCTTCTATTCTAAATAGAAAAAAAAAAGACAATTACCTATTTACTATAGAAAAATAATTTCAGGTGCCGGCATATTTGTTACCACAATGGTAACCGCTACGATTATCCTCATAAAACCATTTAAAATCGATATCTATTCAACACTACGTGATATCTTCTTCTATTTGATCGCATTGTTATGGATTTTATTGATTTTCCTCTACAGTAATCGAGTATACATTTGGCAACCATTCGGTACGTTATTTGTCAACAATGAAATCGATCTTTGATCTATCAACTGAAAAGCAAAGCATTTTTTTCGCTTTCGATCCTCGAGATTTATCAATACTTTTATAAGAAGTACATTATTAATGCATTAAACGTCACCTCATCTTATAGTATAAGCTTATCAGAAGCTGAATTTTCAGGATTTCTTGTTCTATACGCAATATACTTACTCACTGTAATTGTTGGTCATCAAATTCATCGACGTAAAAAAGTGACGATTTGAAAGAATTTTGTACATATTTGACAAATACTTAGAACGATTTCTGAAAGTACAACCAGTTCCGTGAGAATTTTGTTGTTCAGAAACGTCAACGTGGTCTCGGCATTAAGAAGGTGAACTCGAGCTTAACAAAGAGTGGAAGTAGGTGACAGCATTGCTTACCGTTTTTGACATGCCATTAGTGTTACTTGAATGTTGACCTACAAAGCTCAAAAACTACTGACAGTGATTCTAAGCTTCAGATCTCTTGAAGAATTTAGGCGTTCATCTTGTTATTCCAAGCATTCACGTCATATCGGAAGCGGGTGAAAAATTGCAAAGTAAGACGCTATTCAAAAATTCGTAAGAATGTGCATTTAATCATATTTGAAAGAAAAAGATGTTGGTTAAGATACTCCGGAGACGTCAATTGAGAAAATTTCGCAGAGCGGAGATGTTCCACAAGAATGCTTCAGGCGATCGACAATAATAAATGACAATAAACAAAGTATTATTCAAACGAACACGATCGATGATTCTCTAAGTAACGACAGCAAAAAAGGTTGGTTCTGTTTTCGTACTTCATAAACTAGTGGGAATGAATGTACCTTCTAAATCATAAGAATGATTTGCGTAATTCCATGTAGAAGCTTTTAGTATAGTGGTAGGAAATGCCAGAGTTATATGCAAGCGCAATCCGCACACAGGCAGATCAAACATCCGATACCTCAGAGTTCGAATTGGTATCACAATAAGGGATAAGCGAAAGGATAAGAAACATAGATTTTATGAAGACTAGCTATGTAAAGTAACGAAGCACTAAGAACATCATCAGTTGTCTTCCGCTTTCAAACAGTTCAAACCTCTTTTTTTTATTCTAAAAAAATTTTTGTGTAGTAATATTGTGATTTAGAAGAATCCGAATTGATGACAAGCTTTTGAAATCATCAGACGACTAGCAAACTATTTCTTGTAGGAGCTCATAGGTTGACTTTTTAATGGGGGTTGACATACTTAATACACAGTGCCTCAATGATGGAGATGCCACAGTGCCACGCAAGCCCGAATCAGTTTGTCACTGCCCTCCATGCCTACCAAGCTCGCCAACCCTTTGAGGGTCGGTAAATTGATGCCACAGAAATCTACCTGAGGTAACTAGCTGACTTGGTGAAATATGATCAATTCAATGCACTGTATAGACCGTTCGCATTCATCACTTCCACGATACCATGTTGAACACGAATGCTTAGATGCATCTTGCCACAGGCGAATGGTCGTCGCCAAAGCTTGTCTTACTCTTATTAGTTAATACAGTCGATTTGAAAGTGGTGAATATATATCTCATCTCATCTCATATATATCTCACCCCACTGAGGTGGGCTAAAATTTTACAATGACTCAAAATAAATAATCGATTTTTGTTCGAATATTCAAAACAACATTACTTTTCTAAGAAGATTAATTGTCTGTCAATACTATGTGCATGTATTATAGAAGACGATACTACCAACGCTGAGATTCTAGAAGAGTTTGTCGTTTCCCATAACCTCGTCTACACAGGGCACGAGGCACGTAGTAGAGCAACTAGCCTAGGTAATCGATCAGGACTATTCAACTTATAGTAAATGATTTTGTTTTGCATATTATATTTTTAACATTATAGAGCTTTCTCTCTCTATCTTTCTCTTTCTTTATCGATCACAATTGAATTGTTAATTGTTTTATGAGGTCTTTTTTTCAATTATATTACTAGCTCAGTAGAAATTCTTGTATGGTACGTCATTAGTTACGGTGTGAGTGGCAACAGACTTCCACTCGTTACCTCTCTCATTGAATTGTCGACCCGACTGGTGGTACTGTGTCACTCCTCAACATGCGATCGTTTTGATTGATAAAAGTCGACGGAGAAGTATCGTTGTGGAGAAGATCTCGACAACTTTTCCTCTAGTTTTTCAGCTGATTCTATTAATATAGCTTATTTTTGTTCTTCAAATTCTTCCTTCAACGATCTTATGCAGTCGAAATCATTGGCCAGCCTTTTCAAACCGCTGTAGTGAGATCAAAGATTACTCCCATCTTTTTTTTCAGTACTTCCTTGGCTCTCGCAGAAATGAGATCTAATTTTTTCTGACAGAACCGAAGCATAGTTGTCATAGTCTCGCAACCGAATTACAAACAGCTTCTAATCCATGACGGCGTTCTTTCATCTGCCTTTCTTTAATGGGGTGAATTTTGCTGACGTTTTGATCGGAGATGATTCTTCACGGTTTTTTGGAGTTCCTGTTGAAAAGAATGGGTGTGATTGAAAGGACATTACAATGCCCCAACATGATGTTGTATGAGTCGAGAACATTGTGGAACCCTACGCCATCTAAAAAATTCTCTGTTGGAACCATCTTGATAAATGCTTATCAATCCTTTGACAAATTGTTTTATGTTGGTCTTTTTTCACTTGTTTACTGTGAGGTTACCGCGTAAAATTTTAAGCGTTTAGCAGGCTATAGAAGAATATAATAAGCGGCATCCGAGAGGACTGTTCCGACGTTGAATGGACAAACCTGGAGTCATTTTTTACAACATGTCGTGAGTGTGCTTGTCAGTCCGATGCCGTTGACGTCGGTTGTATCTGAGATTTGATTGCTTCTAATCGAATGCCCTACCGTTCTACGCCGTAGACGACAAAGTTTCAAAACTTGTTCATTCAATTGCTTATTTAGAAATTTTATTAATTTCACTTATTCTTTTCAAAACTTATTCGTTGCAGTTCCACCTCCTGTAAAAATCGTTTCTCTACGAATGTTCTTCTACGATATCTACGAACATCTTCATCCTCTTCCAAATGAGTGGGACGAACTTGACTGGTTCACAAGAGTCTTAAGCGTTATTAAGGTTTACGATGTTATCATATTTCATCAACTTATTAGTATTTCTTCACAAATCGTGAAGATGATTCAAGCTGTTGTACCATTTAGATAACAAATAATTAATCGCTTATATTTTTTGTAATCCATTAAATTATTTGAGTGAGTTCCCAACGAATCTTATATCTGATTAAGTCAAAAGATACAGTGAGTCAATTATATTTAATGGCTAATGAATCATGAAGTACTAATGAACGTTAAAATTTCTGCCAATCATACTCATCAAGAAGCGAGATCACTACCTTACTGGCTTTGGTTTTGCACGTTTGAAACAATGAAAAACACAATTGATTACACTCAACGCACAGTTGCCATCAGGACGTATTAACACTTCCGCTGCTAGCAGTACCTTCCCAATAGAGTTCTTGATAATGACAACCTCTCTTTTGAGTTCTTTCTTGATAATTTACAAATTTTAAAAAAATAAGCTACTTTGGCGAATATATAAGACTCATTAAAATATTTTTGTCTCGCATCACAAAAGTGGCGTGAAGTAGATGAATGCTTCCATAAATGCTTTCGGAATAACACATTTCTTTCTCTGACAGAACCGATGAAAAATATCACTAGTTAATTCAGCGCCTTCACGGAAACGTAAGGAATGCCAAGAGTTAAGAAATCACTCAGAAACCCTAGTTTTCAAGAAATCTTGAGCTCTTGCGCCACCATGAAGCGGCTAAAGCTGCAAGCAAGCACCGAATGACGTCAGAAATTGCAAAACGTTACTGAAAAGCGCTAGAAGAAGATCTCATAACAAGAAGAGGTGAAATGATGATCCTTACAAAATCCGACATAGCATTTCGTCGGTAAGCAATTATAGACAGCTTCCGAGTCAGATAGGATTAGACCAAAACTTCTGAAGAATCCACCGCCATTTCTCAATAAAACACTGACTCGACTCTTCACACACTACCTGTCATGATGCAAAATTATAAGTCAATAGAAAACTAGCAGACCCCTGTTTCTAAGCAAGAAATGAGGCGTTCAAGTTTTAACAAAATGTTTTCTTCAATTTTCCACGAGACCTCTTTATTCTTACAGCTCAACCTAAATAATCTTTAATGACGATGAGGTTCAAGGCTTTATCCTATAACGTTGCTGTTCATTTCCTTCGATGACGACATCAAATTACTCATTAGGATTTCAACACCATATTAATTATATTTATAAGTCGTTATCGAAATCTAATGACTGGCATAATTTTATTTTTCACTCATACAGAACTTAAGCAATGGAGGGAAACTAGACTCATGCCGTTCTTAGAACTCTGTTTCTGTTACCTCTTCAAAACAATAACAATAAATTTTTCCATACTGAATTATCTTTTCATACAAAAGAATTTTTGGCACTGAACTACTCCCGTACCTCCTTGAATTATATGACAGTTTCTACGATATCGGATGACGAAAATAAAGTCTTTGTAAGAATTTTAGATGCCAGGAATGTTCCTTTTCAAATTGACTATTCCTCTCAATGAATGCAGTTGGTCGAAGGCTGTTTCGATCATGCAAGCTGTCCTCGCACCTCAATGGTTTCTCTTTTCTATACAAAGTTAGTTAGCAAATCAATACGTTAAATTTCTTCATTTCATATTTCTATTCCGTAACTTATTAAAATCTGTCGTGATTTGATTCAGTTTTAATGAAGTAAGTAAATTTTAGTGAATCTAGTGGAGCCATTCAGTAGCAGTCCTGGTCTGTACGTCTACGCATTGTTAGTATCGTTAGTATTTGTAGGACTGTTAGTGTTTTTCACGTCGATGACGACGCAACCGAGGTACTACAAGGTGAATTTATTTCATTCCCAAGAATTGGAACATAATAAAGAAGTTAAAAACGAAGTTCTTCTATCCCTTCATCTTTCTAATTGATCAAATCTCGTAAAACTACAACGGGGCACAGTAACGCAGTGATGGAAGTGCGACAGTGACACACAGGTCCAATTAAGTTCGCGGCCGCTTCCCGGGTTCACCAAGCTATCCATCCTTCCGGTGTCAGTGAATTGGTATCAGAGAAATCTGGGGAAAAAATAGCTCTGTCGTAGTGAAGAGTGGTCAGTTCAGGTCACTCTATAGACGTGGAACGCATTCAACTACCTTCACGATATAACGTTGAACACGAATGCGTAGGCTCATCCTGCTAGAAGGAATTGATTAACGCCGAAGCTTACTTTATCTTCTCTTGACACTACAACAGGATTTTAGCTTTGATACTAAAAAATTCATCCTATAAATAGCCTTATAATGCTATTATCTTATTGTCAGAATAATTATGATGATGATAGAAAAGTATGAACAGAAAACACTGTCAGTAGTACTCCTAACAATACGAGAAGTTAGAACAGAACAAATTCCAGTTTTGTGGAGAAGTAAATTTAGTAAGATTCTGTAGTCGAAACTTTCGTCGGAGTGAACTGGGAAGAATTAAATGCTAAGCATTAAAGTACTGTAGTGAGTGAGTTACAGCACAATGCTCATAGTGAATATATCAACTCTAATCGATTAGGCGTTCTAAATGTCTATATGGAAAAGCTAAATCAATAGTTAACCTATGGTGCTGCTCAGTTCTTCTACAACTAGAACTGCTGCTTCGGCTTAAGAACATTTAACCATAGACAAGACGAGAACGCGAAAGATTTTAATTGATAAGGCCACTGAGTGGTACAGGTCACCATAGGTCAAAAATGG
The DNA here is from genome assembly GCA_000816705.1 of Dictyocaulus viviparus. Taxonomy (NCBI): domain Eukaryota; kingdom Metazoa; phylum Nematoda; class Chromadorea; order Rhabditida; family Metastrongylidae; genus Dictyocaulus; species Dictyocaulus viviparus. The sequence continues at coordinate 50,668 of KN716773.1, read as the reverse complement.
TACAGGTCACTGTTGAACCTCAAACTGATATCATACAAATTCCTGCTATGACGTTATTTCGAAATGAACACGTTTATCGTTAGTTATCTATGTGTCTTCCATTTTTCTATTTCTTAACGGGTCCACATTAATTCTTTATGGTCCTCTTTTCTTCTTAAGTGTTATCGTATACAATCCTCATTTCAGGATGTGGTAAGGCCAAATCTTATAGTTCTTCCTCACTTACTCATTCTGTATTGGGTTTTACATACAACTTGAAATAACCGCATAGCAAAAAATTAAGCTATCGTTCATCACATAACTGACACCGTACTCAATACACTCTTCTACTTTCAACTGGACTCGGGGAAATTTGACTCTATGATGCATCGAGCACCAATTACTATGAGTCTACAAAGCTTAGCGACATAATTGAACTGATGTCACGACTCAAATAACATTTTGTCGTTCTTTTAAATTTTAAGTACATAAGCAGATTTAACTCTTTAACAAATTTTACAATTTTAACTCAAGCTTAAACAGAACTAAAATATATTGTGAAGTCCATCAACTTTTGCGTGTATATTTCAAACATGAATTTTTCTTTCTAGGAACTCACTTCATACCTTGGATTTTTGATGTCACTTTCATGGATTTATTTTATTTCATCTGAGGTAGTAAACGTGGTTACCATGTTTGGCGTTGTGCTTCAACTTTCGCATGAGGTTAGTGCTTTTCATTTTAAAATTCAATCAATGACTGTGCTTAGTTCTATGATAAGAGGTACTGCCACAATACTCAGGTAGGTCGACTGTTCGATTCCTCATCAAGGCAAGCTGAATCTTCCATACATCACGTCATATTGGTATCGAAATCATTTTTAGAAACAACGAGCATCTGTGTTTCGTTGTTTCCAGCTGTGAATATACCTGACACTATCCAGCGATGCTACCGTTCTTCTTGCAAAAGGTGGCAAGAAGAACGTCCACTAAACTATCTTTGTAGCATAGCACCGACACAGTAATCTCTATAGTGGATTAACAATATATTTTCAGTTATTAAATAATTTTATACCAAATACTATGAGGTAAAACCTGCGTTATAAGTTCAGAGGGCTCAAGGTTTTAACAGATGGAAAACCCAAAACAGAATTCCTGATAAGCTTAATAGCAGAGTGACTCAATAACCTGATAACTTTTAGTTCAATAAAAAAAAGCGATGAAAGGATTAGGCAGTATTCAAAAAATCCAAACGATAAATAGAATGCTGTATATGAAGAAAAGAAGAAAATGAAAATGAAAATGAAATAGGTATGAAGAAAAAACCTCGCTATGAAGAAAATGACTTTATGAAAATATAGGATTAGTATATCGATAGCCTGAAGTAAACCGCTAAGGAATATTTCCTATGCTAAGTCTCTCTCGTTTTTCCTTCCATTCCTTCTTTCTTTTTTTCTTTCTATCATCATTGATTACAAGACAACTTCAGGTTCTTGGGCTAACGATACTTGCATGGAGTAATAGTATCGGTGACTTAATCGCTGATATTTCGGTCGTCAGACAAGGTTATCCTCGTATGGCCATGGCAGCAGCCATAGGAGGACCTTTGTTTAGTGAGTTTCTAGTTGGACTTCACCTTAAACTCCGTAGAATTTCCAGATAGTCAGCTTGTTCGTATTTTAGATCTTCTCATGGGATTCGGTATTCCATTTCTTATAGCAAAAGCAAACGGAAGAACAGTAACTGTGAGCGTTGAATGTGTCAAAGTTTCACGTCAACCTTTAATTCACTAGTTTCAGATCGATTTAAATCCAAAGTACAAATTATTGATATTGTTTCTGGGAATATCTCTTTTAATGAATCTAGTAGGTAGGTGAAATTCTTACTGATTTTATCCATTCCTCAATATGATAATATCGATCCGTGCATGCCGTCTATGAATACGTGTTCGTTCCGCTTATTACTACGACGTCATTGATTGATTTTATCGTTATTGCTTGACGATTTTCTTTACAGAACCTCTATTTCTATGAGAAGCTCATACAAATTTCATGGGAAAACTTTAATTGATAAGGATAGAAAACGTAAAATACTTAGTGAACAGAAAGCTTCATTACATTACAGCTTTGTATTTGTTGTTGAGGGAGTTGTTTATTTATAGGAATACCCTGAATCGTTCAGAACGATCATATCGTAACGAAATCGTATCTTGCATTGTTGACGCTTCTCAAGACTGTCACTCAAACGTGTGTTGATATCTGTAAACAACAAGAAAGCGTTTCTGTCAGCATTTGAACGAATGTCAATCCATTTCTATTCATCAATTGATAGCCTTCATCGCGTTATTAAGAAAACAAACAAACTTCACTAGTACTCCTAATGAAAGTAAAAATAAACTTGAACTATAATATAAAGAACATGAAACTATAAGGGGATCATCAGAATGAATTTATTGACGTCTAGCCAATAGTTCACAGAAGAAACAATTAAACTACGATGAATGAGTCAACTAAGACATTTGAAAAGTTATAACACAAATTCCCTCATAATATCGGCGGTACTCCCAAGATAAACAAGATAGTAAAACTGAAAGTAAATGTACTATAGCATTATTTTTCTAAGAATTCGTTGAGTATCATAATCCGTTTCTAGAACTTTCGTGAGGAGCTCATCCTATCAGGCAGTTGGTTCCCCTTCACTTTGTTTACTGTGCAATAGAATCCAATCAAATGAGATTTTTGTCCGCTTGTCTTCCTTTCTAAACATCATTTGTCGCTTAATCTTTGGTAGTATGGCGCGTACGTCTGTATCTCTGATCTTCAATCGCTGACGTAATTCGGAGTTTCGGATTCCCTCTCTCTCTTGCAACGTACAAACGCTCAACATCACCATAGCGATAAAATTGCGCTCACTGATCTTTCATCGTGCCTTCGTAACGTTCAAATTTCCGAGAGATACGTTAATACACGTTCTCTTACGAACCGTCGTGTCAAAAACGTGAGCTCGAAATTTTGTATTCAAGGCCCTCTTCACTCAATCCCTGAATGTTCTGATGCACTATCTATACGGCTTGTTTCCCTCTTCCGTGTTCTGGTCCTATGTCGTCCGTCATATTGGCTTCACAATATAGATACACATATTCTGATGAATTTAGGATTGATCGTTAATCGAGCCTCAACAGCGTATCCGTTTTTCATCAATCATTTTACTGAGGTTAAGCTCAATGTCGATTCCTCACAAATACTGAAAATACTAGAATCGGCAAACAATTTGTTTTGCTGATGTGTTGATTGATTTTTGATGCAACATATGGAATGTCAACAGCGATATGAAAGTGGCGATGTTGTCCATCATCGATTTTCACTCTGTATCACCATATTATAAATCAGATATAGAGTTCTCAAAGGTGCCTGCTTGCAAGTGACGTGCCTGATTTGTTTTTAATTATAAATGATGTCATTAAATTTCTTTCAACGCTATTCAAACACTAATTTTCTTTAGTGTTTCGTGTCGATGTGGTCAAGATTACCATGGAAGTAATTTGTTAAAGAATAGTCTTTGTTCTATCAAAACTTGTTGAGAGGATTGGAAATCCTTTGGGATTATTTCCATTTAGTATAATTTGAGACTTTATGGACGTTTACGTTATTAGGCACAATAGTTCAATGTACTCATAACAGTTTACAGTTCTAAAAAATGAAAACGAGCTGATCTATTTTCTAGACTCAAATACTTGAGGAATTCTAATGATTTCAGTTCTACCACTCAATTGAAATACGAAAGAAATCTAGTCCTATTCAAAATAACAATACTGTTTGGTGATCTATACAGTTAGATTGTAGCGCTCTATGTACTTACATTTACAGCAATACTTCTGCAACGATTCCATCTACGACGACCACACGCATTCGTGTTGATCTTCATCTATTTTTCTTTTATTGTATTTATCATCCTGACAGAAATCGATGTAGTTGTTTGGAATTGATGAAGTCACGTCATTGTTGATGTTTAATGATAATTTTTTGTTTATCGATTTGTTTGTTGTTCTACTTTATATATTGTATAAATTCCAATATAGCAATGAAATACGCGGGTATTACATGTTAGACGATTTAAAATGGAATGATTGTAATAATTTTCAGTGTAAATAAATAAACAGCTTTTTTTCTTTTTGTCAGTAATCCGACGTCTAGGGAATTATTGTTTTAAAACAATGACTACGGTAAATCGTACGAATAATTCGAAGGCAAAACACGAATGGTGTACAGTCAGACGCTGAAGCCGACATTTCTGAAACATATTGAGATGTACTGACATCTGTACTACTCTGCCTACAACATCAATAAAGTGTTACCAATAGTTTAACGGTTAGACGCGCTACAGATCGCAAGCATGACACCATATCTCAGTCCTACCATCCGTTCACTTCCTTAGCGTCAAGCGAATCGGTTCTTTCTGTTGCCGTAAAAGTACGTACGTACTAACTTGACAAGCTGTCAGGTTTTATCAGTTCTGATACGCGTTACATATGTATTTAGTACATTTATTAATGAAGCAAACGTAATCGAAATAGACTGGTGCTGGAATGTCGTCGGATTCTAACCTCATGACCCGTTCGCTCAGATGTATGTTTAGAGAGATGTACCACAATAATTCCGTTTCTCTTTAATGCTATTGTTCAACAGAGAGCACCTACATATCCAGCAATCATAAGATGGTACTCTTTGAGCTAGCTAATATTTGCTTTGCTTCATTTATTACAACTGTTACGATATCATTAAAATACGAAGATGACGTGGTCGCCAATAATCGGCTTCGAGGAAATTTTTGTAGCATTACAAGACTCGTCGAGTAATCGTTATGAAGACGCCAGTATTACTTTGCTTTTAGAAGATGATGTTATTTTATGAATATTCTTTTCTACTTTAATGGTCGTCGTTAAAAAGGTGTTTCTTATAAGCTTCGATGACCACCATCATATGGAGAGGAATGGCAAATTTACCGTTTACACATCTTAACAAGTGGATTATACTCGTAGAGTAACTGCATTGCTAAAATTCTGAAATTGTTTTGTCAGATATTAATTAGAAGCACAGTCAGTGTTAACTGAGTGTGTTCACAGAACAATGTGAAAAAAAAAACCATACGTTTTGTTTCCCTGATAGAAATAAAAGCATCAACCTTAAACTGATTTTCGTTACAACATTTGTATTGCATGAGCTTAATCATTGCTCAAGGTTGTTTAATAATGACATTGCTATTAAAAGTATTTCATTCGTTTTGGAGTTCCTATGTATTAATTAATGTTAATAGTTCGACTTACACAGACGGAAGCGCAAAGCTTACCATATTCTTACGGAAAATGTACTGAGAAACGGTCGCTATTTATGGTATCGATGGTGGCTATTTATGATATCGATGGTGTCCGTTGGATAGAACACAAGTGGAAAGGTTGCCAAGATCTCAAAATGATACGGCGCACACTAATTACTGATATGTAGTTCTTATATTCTTATTCACACCACACTTGAGGAAGTATCTTCGGCTTTTATTTTGTTATTACTGATGCACCTGTCAAAATCGATGAAGCTTTGTCGAGATGAGAAGGCACAGTGCTGTACATACCGGTTTCTTCAACAGCGTTTCCATTTTATTTGAGGAAAGTAAGGTTTCATCACTAATTTTATGCCTCTCCTCTAGAACATGACAATGAAAGCTCGCCATAAATAATGTTTACCAAATAAAATAATAACCCTTAACCATACATGGCTTAAATGAAATTAGGTGATTGATTTATCAAAGACAACTTAATTCAATCAATAATAAAATTGAAACAAATCAGTAAGAACTTTTGAAAGATAAAATGATATATGGTAATTCCAAGCTTATCAAGCCAATATTCGATAAGAAAAGTTCTCCTTGACTCCATACAAGCAGAAAAAGAAATGATAGGGCTCTTTTAATGATCACCGAAACTTCGTAGGGATCTGAGTTCATTTCCAGCAAAACGTGCTCTTTTATGGCTCATAACTGATAACTAAAATATTGAAAGTATTGTGTTTCTGAAATTGTTGCTAGTATGTGTGATATCTTTAAGCGACCATTTTGAAGACGTTTCGATCTGCTATTGTTTACCATGTGTCAGTGTTATTCTGAAGAGTTCCCGTGCATAAGGAAATTGTGCTGAGACTCGTAAGAAATTAGCAAACATTTCTGGCCAACATATAATGTGCTGTCAGAAAATTTATTCTTTACAGAAATTCCATAAAAAAAAATAACCTGAGTACAAGTTTTCTTTCATAGAAATCTGTCAGGTTGGACATGAGGGACTGGTACGAAATATTTACATAAACAAAAACAAATGTCATAAATCTTTAAATATTTTGCGTAAAAATCATCTGCGCCGCCATACTTATACATGGGAAACAATCT
>KN716773.1:30385-44158 GCA_000816705.1 Dictyocaulus viviparus | reverse complement strand
GAACTCAGATCCCTACGAAGTTTCGGTGATCATTAAAAAAGACCTATCATTTCTTTTTCTGCTTGTATGGAGTCAAGGAGAACTTTTCTTATCGAATATTGGCTTGATAAGCTTGGGATTACCATAAATCCTTTTTTCTTTCAAAAGGTCTTACTGATTTGTTTCAATTTTATTATTGATTGGATTAAGTTGTCTTTGATAAATCAATCACCTAATTTCATTTAAGCCATGTATGGTTAAGGGTTATTATTTTATTTGGTAAACATTATTTATGGCGAGCTTTCATTGTCATGTTCTAGAGGAGAGGCATAAAATTAGTGATGAAACCTTACTTTCCTCAAATAAAATAATAACCCTTAACCATACATGGCTTAAATGAAATTAGGTGATTGATTTATCAAAGACAACTTAATTCAATCAATAATAAAATTGAAACAAATCAGTAAGAACTTTTGAAAGATAAAATGATATATGGTAATTCCAAGCTTATCAAGCCAATATTCGATAAGAAAAGTTCTCCTTGACTCCATACAAGCAGAAAAAGAAATGATAGGGCTCTTTTAATGATCACCGAAACTTCGTAGGGATCTGAGTTCATTTCCAGCAAAACGTGCTCTTTTATGGATTGATAATTAAAATATTGAAAGTATTGTGTTTCTGAAATGGTTGCTAGTATGTGTGATATCTTGAAACGACCATTTTGAAGACGTTTCGATCTGCCATTGTTTACCATGTGTCAGTGTTATTCTAAAGAGTTCCCGTGCATAAGGAAATTGTGCTGAGACTCGTAAGAAATTAGCCACCATTTCTGGCCAACATATAATGTACTGTCAGAAAATTTATTCTTTACAGAAATTCCATATTTAAAAATATAATCCGAGTACAAGTTTTCTTTCATAGAAATCTGTCAGGTTGGACATGAGGGACTGGTACGAAATATTTACATAAACAAAAACAAATGTCATAAATCTTTAAATATTTTGCGGAAAAATCATCTGTGCTGCCATACTTATGCATGGGAAACAATCTTGAAAACAGAAGTATCAACTTTGAAAAAAGCGCTGGTAATTTAGTTTAAAAAGACGTTCTTGTAAAAAGATAATTACTTTAAAATAACACATTTATGAAAACGAATAGCTGTGCTCATCAAAAAAAAAAACCACTTTTAAAAACGTACAAACACAGTTTCTGCAAAACGATAATAGCCAATTGTAAATGAAAAACGTTGACTATTATCTTAAACGAAGTAGTTTAGAAGTCTTATAGAAGTAATATACTTCGAAAGCCAACACCACCTTTGTTCAACATGAGACTTGAGTGCAAATGTTCATTTAGAACATTAGAATATCTCGTTGTGGAAGGATGTCATGACAAACGTCGTGATTGGCACGAGAATAACAATTGACGCACCATTTCGATCAGATCCGCTATCTGTGCAGTGTCATCGCATGTGCGACGTCCTGTTATTTGCAATATATTTGAGTCGATCGTATCATTCATTCATCAATTTGAGTGAATAGTTGCAAACGATCTTGAATCGAAACTTCCATCATATTCACTAGCTCCTAACGCAAACCATACGCACTAACTTGTCTAATAGCAAGCATTGACTATATTATATTGGTTCGAAAATTCTAACTTATCGAACGATTACAATCACATTAACTTTCGCATGATATGAATGAACCTCATCCAAAACAGTCAAGGTAAACAAACAAATAACAGATAAGGATCGCACTGGATCGCTAATAAGTTGAAATTCATACGAAAATCCGAAAAATACGCCCAGAAAAGTAATCAGAATGATTAGATTCTCGAGAAAATAACCAGACGGCAAAACAACAGGAACACTCAATAAATGAATCATTTCTGTTCATTTTGAAATATACGATTAGCTCAATTTGTATTAGGAGACCTATTGAAGTTTTCAAAACACCTCTTTGTCACCTACAAAACTTGATTCCTACGAAACAAGCACTATGCTCTGAAAACTTTGAGCTCACGTCTTTGTCAAAAGACAAGAATTCCCCTAGTTATTGCTCTTTTAACAATCTTGTTTTGGTGTAACATAACAGATAACATCAGTTTCTTAGAAATGGAAAAAACACTGGCACCATGAGCACTAGTACTATTAGTGACCTACTAGTATTCAGTATACTAGGTGTGTTTTGAAACATACCATTCATTCGGAGTGATAATCCCGAACAAATTTTCTGACTAAAGCACATAGTTATTATTTATTTGTTTGTTCTGAACAAAATCAAACCGAATACCGTACCACCATAATCACCGGCTACAGCAATCTTTTCGAAAGAAAAAAAAAACAACTAAGAACAACGCACAACACTAAATTGAACCTGTGAATGGAAAGAATCACGTAGAAACCAATGGTAATTATATTAACCAGCAACACAAAAGTTACCAGGATCTCAGAACCGAAAATAAATCAAGAGACTTGTGGTTAACTACGACACATCTACTATAGTGACAAATAACTACAAACAGAAGTAACTAACATAATGTGTTCCTCAACGCGAATTAAATAATTATACCACATTGAAAACTACAATTTCTAGCTGTACCCTAATAACAGCCACTCGTTTAAACAAATAAGGCGAAAGAGACAGCTATTTAAAATTTGGAGTTATCAATTATCAAATGGTAGCTTGCAATGGTGCTAGCATTTGACATCAATAGCTATAAGAAAGTTATAAAAAGCAGATGACACCACGTTTAAAAGATGCGACTCATAACTTGAAACACAATAGGAACCATATGAGGTGAAATATGTGTAGATAAGCTGATTAAGGATGAAGAGTATTACTTATACTCCATAAAAACATCTATATGACTAGCAAAAAAAGTCCGACGAAGACGTTAACACATCGAATTGAAGCACAATCACGAATCAACGTTTTTGAAACTGCATAGAACAGTAATGAGAATCAATTTAAGACTGCTGGTACTTAGAAATATGAGTATGAATATTAATATACCTTTAACAGTCAAAGAAAAACCTGAAGCGAGAGGTTCATAGTTAAAGTGCTATAGAGTCTAACAAATATAATTTGCACAGTGAAAATAAGAATAACAAGAAAGGTTGCACTTTTTTGACATTACTACAATTAAATGGCAGCAGCACGCTTTACTATAGGAGGAGGTGGACGAGCCTTTTCCTTCTCGTATTCGGCTCGAAGCCAACCAATACCGGTAAGCATATATGCACACATTTTTTCCAGTGGTGCATCAAGAAACAGTTGGCCACACACTTTTTCAAGTCTAAATAAAGGTCAAAGAAAATTATGAGGATCAGAACATCGGGATTCCACATTAGATGGACTTAAGAAAATTATAACAAACATAACAATTTAAAATAAGAGTAGAGATTTAATTCAAACCGTTTTGCTATGAGCAAATGACGAACTATATTCGGATAATATTCGTATTTCGGAAAAAGTTACAAAATAATACGAATGGAACGCTTAAGCAAACATCGTACCCAGAAATGAAAGCCATATCTGTATTGCTAACATCAGCACGCTTTGCAGCATCCTGCCACACTCGATGCGACCACATCAGATGATGTAACGTTTTCAGCTGTTGTCTTTGTAAATCATAAACTTTACTTGGCATAGACACCTCAAAATCGAATATTGTAATTGTCGCAGTTATGAAAGTGTAAATAAGGTTATTGGAAAGGGAGAAATAGGATAACCTACAAAAGTGGTTGATTGGTTCGAATTTGAATGAACACTACTACCAGGAGAAGAGCTATTAATAGTTGAGCCATTCTGTTGCTGTTGTTCTTCTTGTATTTGTGCATCCATGTGAGCAAGCATACTATACGATTTAATTGCATTCTAAAGAAAAGTAGGCATTGAGTCTACATTGAAACTACATCATCAACGTATAACACCACAGACTTAATTTCGTTGTTTATTTTTATCTTTTTCAACTAGTAATTTACTTAAATTTGAAATAAAGTAAGCCCAAGTTGCACCTGAGATCTTAGATTGTAAAGGTGAAACAATAACGTGGATTGACAACGTGAACTGAGATTTCGCACACGAGATAACATATGCAAATGCCAAGGCGAACATCCTTCTGATGGCGGTGAGAACGCATGCGTTACCCTTCTAAACAATAAATATGAATCTGTAAAAATGAAATGACACACCATTTATTTGCTGCTTCTATACAGCAGTGTTAGGTAAATTTGTGAAAAATATCCCACTTACAATAAAAAAGAGTAGTAATCACATTGCACAACTCTTTCAACTTGGGGCATATCAAATTTTATAACATATATCGAAATACTCTCAGCAAATACAAGTTCCAATACAATTAAAAAAAATTACTTGAGAAGATCATTTGTGTCGCGAATGATTGAATATTGGCGATTTCCACGATTTTCTGGAGAGTCTGATGATACATGCCTTGCTGACAGAATAAAGTAAACTGCCGTATCAAGGTAAAATAAAACCTTGTTGACCTTGTCTGTCTGAAATAGTTAATACGAGGGTCCAGCTTTCCTAAATTGAACTTTTTCTTTAATAGAAATGAATTCAAACTTCAGCATCTCCTTTACGTTTCTGAGACTTGGCGACTGATTGATAGAAATCATACAACATCTCTGTACTATCCTCCTTAGGTTTTACAGGACGTGCCGACTTTGCTGGAGCACATTCCAAAGCAGCACACTCGAAGCCGAATCGAGATGAATGATTATTCAAGGTAGACGAAGAACGAGAAGGCTGAGCCTGGTCAGCACCATCATGAGATTGAGAACTCGATGCACGAGGCATGCACTATAACACTGCATATATAGTATATGTAAATATGTATACGTAAAGTATACACGTTTATATGTATGCATATATATATAAATAGACACAGACTTTGAAATCCTTTAAAAGTAGCATCTTAACAAGTCCCCGTAGCCATTAGAGCAAACAATATGAAAAATTCCATAAACTTTCTTAAAAGCAAATAATTTCAAAATCCCGCTCACCGGACTATTTTTGGTAATCATTTCTTTATCTTTACGAAGCGAATCCAATTCTTCACCGCCCTGTTTATTACTTGGGCATCTCTCCCGTTCTTTTTTCTCTTTGCGTTTTTCATTTATTCCTCATTTCTTTCCTTTCTATCTTCCACTCGTTCTTCCTAATAAGATAATACAACAGTCCTGCATCTATAAGTAATAACCAAAGGGTTGTATAGAAATTATACCTTCATACGACCCATTCTCCTACCGATTTCAATGAGCTGGTTCAATTTTAATCGATCCAAACCTTTGAGAGTAATTTCGCCATCCAGACGTGAGATCTGAAGACTGACAAGAAAAATAGATGTTATATGAGAGAAAAAACGGAAGATATCAAATAGACACGATTTGGACCATTATTTGCTATATGATCTTTCTCAAATAAAAAATTTTCTTAATGTCTAAAAATTTTTTCAAATTACCAATACTACAATTGCGCTAATTCTTTGAAAAAAAATAGAAGATAATATATGGATAAGAATTAACCCACTCGTTCACTAAGATTTTCATCACTTTCCTTCTGTTTTGTTCGATTTGCATTCCCAGTCCTAACCTTTTCAACTCTTTCCTGCCCATCTTTCCGGCACGAATCCTTCGATCTCTTTCCTACGCTAGCGTAATCAACCCCTTTTTGCTTCTTCATTTCCCTCACAGCATCCCTTCGTAAATGATCCTCATGTTCTTTCTGTTCTTTGAATTTGTCTTCAACTTCCCGTTCTCGCCTATTCCTCCATTCACGCTCTTTTTCCTTTCTTTCTTTCTCTTCGCGATCCTTCTCTTCTCGTTCTTCTTTCTTACGACGCTCTTTCTCATCACGTTCTTTGTCCTTACGTTGCTTCTCCTCACGATCTCTTTCTTTCCTTTCGTATTCTAAACGTTCGCTTTTCAACTTTTCGTCACGTTCCGCTTGTTCCTTCTCTAAACGTTCTCGTTCTTCTTCTTCTCTCATTTGCGATTCGTAACGTTCCTAAGAATAAATTGTAGGACAGACTAACCACATTTTCAAAATAAAAAGCATAAACTTTGATAAAAATTTTCTCACCTTTCGCTCTCGTTCCCTCATCTCTAATTCTTTCCTTTCTCTTTCTGCTTTTTTCTCGAAAGGCCGCTGCTTTATCGGTGATAGAGGTGGCGATAATCTCAATTAAAAATGTTAACTAAAAGTACTACAAGAAAAACTGCCTTGGACATACTTGGTTATTAAATTAATAATTGTTTGCGCAGAATGTATATCATTTTCGTCGCCTGGATCATTCTCTGTAGAGTGGACTCCTGAATCTGGACTAATACCTTTATCGGGTGGATCCTAGAAGAATATATGAGAGAATGACTGCTTGAAATTTAATAGTTTCTACCTACTTTCCTCTCCACATTTTCCCTTAACATTGTGCGACCATAATCAGAATTCGATGATGAATGCGCATTAGAGCGACTAGTGCCAGGCATGCCAGAAAGCTTAAATGATACTGTGATACTAACACATTACGGTAATATGTAATACAATAGTCACCAAATATGCCCTTAAAAAATTTGAAATATCCTGTATAAAGGATTCTACACAAAAGACATTACTGAAAAGTTTCAACACATGAACATACAAAAACAAATATTACACTACTTCTTACTTCGTCATTTCGACGTTTCCTTTTATCCCTCTCTAATTCCGTATCGCTGTCCTGCATCCTATGTCTTTTCACTTTCTTATTAGAACAGTTGCTTGTTTCAGGAGCGCTGTGAGTTGAAGAAGATGGGGCATGATCAATATAGTCCTACAAAGCTGAAGAATTAGCAAATAATCAACACAGAGACAATGTAAATCAGATAAACTTGCTCGATTGAATGAAAATGATATTCCTTGGATGGGCTGTATAGGAGAGGTAACCAAATTCTGCATACTCTGAAATGTAAAATCATTAGAGCCTGCAAAACAAACGTCCATATTTCAAATCTTTATTTTTCGCCAACACATTGCTGCAAAATCAAACCATTCTTATGTAATTTCTTGCGTTGTTTAAAATTGTAAAATAGAAGCAATTAAGCAGACAGAAGCGTAACAACGGTCACCAGATCTTGCTACTGGAAACAATATTGCAATTTTGGGGATTTGAATATTTTACTACACTGTTTATGAAGCAAAACAATGTGAATGGAAGAACAGAAACCAACATCAGAACAACAAAGTCAGAACAATCATGAATTCACAAAAATGGGGATTGGAATCAAAAAATTGTAGGTACAACACCGAGCAAAATTTGTTATTTCTAATCGTGTATAAAAATTGTTTTAAAACTGACACATTTTACAGATATTGGTGATTAGATACGACTTGAAACACCAGCATTTTTGGCCAAACCAGCAATTTTCTGTCTCGTCTTAATCACGTCTTAATATTTGTCAAAATTTATATTTTACTTGTAAAAGTTGTTGCGTAGACTGCTGGGTAGTGGGAGTGATGCTTGAGGCAGAAGCAGGCAAAGCAGATCGCATTGATAGCACCGCCGAAGTCGTCGGAATCTGTCATCGAAATCTGTCATATACGAAAATTACGATTACACCCATCTCTATCAGCCATGTTGGCTACCGAAGGGCGTTTTATCGATGAAATGGTTGATATCTACTGCAAACTGCATGAAGATACAGCCAAAACGCCGAACCTAATACCTAGATGTCCGATTTAGTCACCTGTACCACCCCATGACGCATAATTCCGCTAGATCCAGCATTTGTTGCACCAGCTACGTATTCGCAAAACTGCTCGAATGGTCCGAAAACCTCTGAAATATGAAGTTTGATAGAACATAAAACTATATCACGATTGTTATTGACAAACTTAGCTCAACAACCATTGCGATTCGAAAACAAAATACATATAATTACACAAATTAAGTAGGGCATAAAACTGATTTGCAGAATACTTGAAATGTCATGTTTCATCAATGTTGATTACACTGCTAATAAAATCACTCAAAAAAAAAAATCCAAAGGAAGCTAATAATGTAATCGTCATAAAAAATTTAAACAGATAAACGGTAAATTTCAGTGACAACTAAAGTAAGGAAACTGCGAATCACATGCATGTCCGGTTTAATGAAGCTTATACAAAAAAAATACGTAAATGAACGCATAGTAAGTGAAGATAAACTCACCGTGCAGTTGTTTTCTAAGCTGTTGCTGTTCTATTCGTCTCTTAGAGATGTCCGGATCTTCAGGCATTTATTGTAGATTAAATGTGGTATAATAGAAATGCGTAAACGTTTTAGAACAACAGTATAGATGGGGACGACGAGCTCCACTGTGTCTATGAAACACGCGTTATGAAAATGGGTTAGAGCGCAGATTGTCAGGGTCTCGCAATCAGTGTGCGTACACAACCACTTTGAGAACGTCGTCACCGATCAGCCAAACGTTAGTTTAGCAAGTCGGGTTTTATCCACTTATAATCACTCATCAAGGTGAATAATGTGTTTTTAGCTAATTTTGAACTCATTCGTTAATGAGTAATTCATCTAACAATCGATTATGCACCATGATTTTGTTTACATCGTTTTTTGAATAATTCACTAACATCTATTCTTACAATTGGTTCCAGTGAATGCTTCAAGCTTCGTTTTTGTTATTGAAAACTGATACTTCATTGCTTAGAGATAATGTCGTGTTGTTTTTTTAGTTTTTGTTCATGTTTACTATTCGATTCCAATAAATATTTTTAGTTGTACGTTTACAGCGCACTTATACAAGGTACTTTCTGTCAAGGTGATGTTCTTGAAAATTTGCTGGAGTGGTCATTGATCTGATTACGTTACTAGTTAGTGTTTCTTCTTTTCGATTTCGTAAATGCATCAGCATGATTTGTCGTGGTTGTTGTTTGTATATATCAACATGCTACGTAGCTAACCAATATTTGAAAGAAATCTATACTTTTAATCCATTCGTCACCAAGTGTGAAATGCCAGCGTATGAAGGTCGACCATTCTATTCTGACTCTATATGGAAGAATGATTTTTATTAATAGTACTTGTATAGATACGCGAAGAGATATGTCACAGTTCAACGTCATACGTATTCATGCACTAGAATGTAAGGACAAATAATATTTTTAAATTAATGGTTTAGTAATATTGATTGTTTCGACATTTGAAATAACAAGCTTACATTATGTCAACTAACGAGGTGATGCTCAGACATGACGTTTCGTCTAGAACTCCAAATGTAGCAACATTCTGTAGAACATTATTTTAACATTTTTAGTATGCGAGAATATTCAGGGGCAATAAAGCATGAATATAATTACGTGTGTTTATCAAATCAAGTCCACATATCCGGTGTGGAACAGCATTAACGATCACTTTTATCCGATTCATTTGCACTTTTACAGTCATACGCTGGCATTCTGCATCGAGTGATATGCCTCCGTTTAAGAATCGGCCGAAAAATTTTATAGAAAAGCGTGTACATTCGCATTGAACTCTAGAAAACTGATAGACCGACCGCAAACGCTCTTATGATTTCTGCATGATCCAGCATTTATTTTTTGCGAGGACTATTTTTGAATGACGGGAGTTATGATCTGATATTATGTTACTATTTTGCCGTACTAAAGAATGTTGTGTAAGGTGTAGTACTGAGTAGCTACTAAATGTACTTTCATTTGTTATTGTAATTTTTATGGTGCGAGGTTTTACCATATAGGGCACTTTGCGAGTGCTTTAGAGTATTATGAGGTCTTGTAACCTAAGAAGACAAAGTACCTCGTAAGAGTGGAATATGTTTACAGATTTTGGTTTTAAAATTGATAGAATCTTTCTGTACTCTGTTTATGTATGAAGTTTCGATTTTTTTGTAATTGCA
Organism: Dictyocaulus viviparus; assembly: GCA_000816705.1. Lineage (NCBI taxonomy): Eukaryota > Metazoa > Nematoda > Chromadorea > Rhabditida > Metastrongylidae > Dictyocaulus > Dictyocaulus viviparus. The sequence continues at coordinate 34,263 of KN716773.1, read as the reverse complement.
GAGGAAGAATCTGAATTCATTTCTGTAATATAGTTGACATTCCCTTGATTCTTATGACGTATAGTGGGAAAGTATCTTCTCGATAAAAACTTGTTCTGTTTATTGTTTTTAGATAAAGGTGAAAGTATTGTGGTTCGAGCAAACAGAAAACTATAGTGAATAAGGTAATTTCACGTTAATATAAATCATAGTGATTAGTTGTTCATTGAGTTGAAAATGAATTAGGAATTAAGAAAATTCACAAAAATTATTAAAGAAAAATCTGGAAGCATTCAAAGTTAGTCAGCATTGAGTTTATCTTCTGAGGAACATACCTATTCATGAATTATGGTTATGATGTGAACCACTTTTGTAAGCAGTGAAATCATCGGAGGCAAGTTTGGACGCGGCTTAGTTTTTAAATTATTTTTTTTTGTAAAGAAACTTGTCGAAGTACTTGAGATAGTGATAGTCGGTGAGCGGATGGTTTGGCGAGATTGTCTGAAACAGTCGTAGACAAGCTTTTTCAAACCATTGCAGCTTGATAAGTGCGACATACAGTCATTATCATAGAAAGGTTTGCTTCCTTCGTGTTGTTCAGTACGGGAGGCAGCAGTTAAAGTTTTAACGTAGTTCAGTTCGGTAAAGTTCGGTTATTACAGGAAGATTCATTTCTCAGTATACAATGGGTTCGTGGTCGTTGAAGTCGTCTTGGTTGTTTAGAAGAGCCAGTGAAGGTTGTAACGGCAATTTTTATTCCGATAGCTCATATGTCTAACCTATTAGTCACTCTAACCTCACAGATATGTTTGAAAACAATCAATGTTTACTCATAATACGTTTGCAAGTTTTTGAATGTGTTTGAATTTCTTCATTTCTTATTCGCTTACAGCGAAACGGCCGTGACCCTTATTAAAAGGTGCAATTTATTACTACAGAATTTTTGCAACCAACCTTATATTGTGCGTTGGTTAAAACAAGGCTCCGTACCTCATCATTAGTTGGGTCTAATTGAGCTCTAACTCTAGGATTTCATTCGTCTAGAAAGTTTTTCCAACTTGTCTGTTCTTAAATCTGAAACTACACTCTTTGTATTTTGTTCGAATCATATTTTATTCCTATCATATGGAGCGGAATAGCGTAAAATAAACTCTCCGATTTCATACACAGTGGTATACTATTTAAATAAGAAACTCCTCAGAGGTACATGACAAATTCTCATCCTTGGTTAGGCAATATCCAGTAGCTGAGTGTCTCCTCTAAACAGAGGTATTTGCACTTCACTTACTATGCAAGAAATTCTAATTGCTCAAACTAGGAATAGGCAGCAATAACTGGATAAAGACTGGTGGTTTTAAGTCGATGCATATATCGCTCACATCCAATCATCACGATATCACTATAAATGCGAATGCGTGGCCCATCTTAATAGGGATAGACTATGCCTACAATCATCCTTTATCTTCTGGAGATTTCATATTCAATATCTTTATGTATGAAATATACATAGGCTAGAATACGTTCCATCTCTAAAAATTTAAACTTGGATCGATTTTCGTCCGATTATTAAGTACATGTCTTGCTTACATAAAGAATACTCGAGAATTACCACTGAAAATATGGCGATATTTGATATTAAGACTGATATTTTTTCATCACCTGTGAATTCTTGTTAGAATCAGACAAAAACCGTAAGCACTGAACTTGAGATTCTACTGGAATGGATCTATTTTATGTCGTTCCATTACTATTCTTTCACTATGAGACCACCGAATTAGGTGTATAGTTTCTAAATGGATATTTTGAAGAATATTGTGCATATATTTGCAGTCATTTAGTGAGCATACTGCTTCACACTTCTTAAGTAATTGTCTTTCATATAAGTATGAGATGTGTTTTGTGTCATTTCTTTTTAGTCACATACGAACTCTCCTCCTCTCAATATCATCCAGCTTTATTTCGAAATGTCTTCTTAATCAGATGTTTATACTATTGCACTATAATGATCAAGTTTAGATGTAATCTCAATATGAAACTCTACTGTTGACCACTTCTAGTTCATCACGGGGCGTTTGATACATTGTAATCGCTTGTTCTAGTCGATAGATGGCATTGAACAATACTGAATGGTTTTCTGATGATCAGATTGATATGCTAAATCATGAGGGAATGTAGTGTGTGGTTCTTTGTGAAACCATCAATATATCGTAGTTTTCTGTTTTTTCTGTAGATAATTGCCTTATTAATTTGCTCGAGTATGTACTTCATTTTCTTGATCCGCTCGACAACCACCACATTAGATTTTCATCGTAAAATGTGGTCGTGAGAAAGTAGCGTAAATCGCTATCAGAGGATCATGTCGATGTTCCCTTTTCCTTTCAGTCGTACTATGCATAGTCTAAAATTTGATGACCTACAATCAGTGTGTTAAACAAACAGTGTTTTTGATAGTAAAGCTGATCTATAAGTCTAATCGTAATTAGGTTTCCTGAAGAAATTGATAGAGAAATGGGGTGAGGTAAAATATTCAATTGCTTAGTAATTCAATTGTAATTGTATTTCATTTTAGTAATTTATCGATATTATAATATCATTTTTAAATAAAACGCAACCACGTTTCAATCTGAATTTTGAGTTATCCCGTAATTATCAGCTTAACTAGGTGCAGTGCCGATATCGACCCACCAGATCGAACCCGTTAACGGGCTGATACGATACCCACTTACTATAGGTGAAGCATTGAGTGGTCCTAAAGCGACGGCCTCGGTAGCTTAGCGATTGATTTTTTCTACCAACTTTGATAGAGAGGTTATAGAGATCTAAAGGCATGATGAATGAATGAATCGTGCGCGGAATCTGATGTCATATTTTAAGCCTTTACATTCGTTCTTTTCTTCTTAATTTTGCCATGTAGGCCTCATCCTGGTGATAAGACTGACCATGGTCGTGCTATCCTGTAAATTAACCAATTTGATCATTTGGAAGAGTTTTTATGCCGCTGGAATCTGCCAACTCATATACCATGGAACGGAGATGATTTGTTTATGAATTCTGGTAAGATTTGCCCTTTTTTCTACCGCCTTAGCTCCTAGCTGTGCTTTGTTAGTGTTGCTCCGTTTGTAGAAATTGTTTCAGCGGTTGGAATGAACTGAGGCTTAGCATGTTCTATCACTTATAACGGATTGTATGTCGTCGAAAGCAACTGGAACACGAAATAATTCTCTGTTATCCAGTTTTCACTTCAAGGATTTTCGAATGTATTGATAAATTACACTTTGTCCTTGGTATTTTCGCGTTGGCTGAAGAATATGTTGAGATGGAAAGAGGAAAGTTTACGTTATTCCGCAAGGTATAACGGTAATCGAAGCGCCTTTTTGAAAACGAGGTTGGTCCTTGTGAATAGAGCTTTATTTTGTCAAGCACTTTATAAATTCTACTGTCTATATACATCAGATTTTTCAAGATTTCCAGAACCTTAAAGCTTATAAAACGTGCACGATACAGCTGACGTACACCACTACATTATTGATAAGATGTCATGAATTTCTGTTGCGCAATGCACTACGTGTTCGTATTCAACCTAATGCCATGGAAGCGAGCCCGGTTTACACAGTGACTTCATTTGACCGCCGCTTGCCAAGCCAGTGCTTTCAGTCTCATCTGAATTTCTTGGTATAACTTTATCAAACTCGTAGAGGTACAGAGCTTGGTCGGCTTGTACGTGGCCCAAAACTTGCGTGCACATTCGAACCTGCGTATTACGGTGGCGCCTTCATCATCGTGCTACGCCTCAACGCCTTACATTCTATAATTAGCTTCTTGAAACAATATCAGAAATTCACGCAGTACTTCTTATTCGTAACGTTATTGTAGCAATTCTATGTTGAGTAAATATTGAA
>KN716773.1:8399-30285 GCA_000816705.1 Dictyocaulus viviparus | reverse complement strand
TTACATTCTATAATTAGCTTCTTGAAACAATATCAGAAATTCATGCAGTATTTCTTATTCGTAACGTTATTGTAGCAATTCTATGTTGTAGTAAATATTGAATAAATGAATGTGTTGTTTAATTGTACTATATTGAGGCTACACATTCAAAATGGTTCTAATTAGCGACTTATCTATAAGCTCTCTCAGATGTATCGGAAGTGGACATAAGCATCTCATATTTAAATGGAATTTAACCTTATTATCCAACTCAAAACATATGTAAATATATAAACAACAAGTAAACAAATGTACCAATACTATTGTATGGATATCTACTTTTACTCAACAACCGTATTTCATACAAATTAGTTGCCTTAGAATCATAATGGTATGCATTTTACTTGGTGCCGAATTAAAGTTGTTATGAATACAATATGCGATTGTGAGCCAAAATATTGATAGAAATTCTATTAGCTCTGCATCAATTGAAAATATGTTTAACGTATGTCATCTATAATTACCCAATATCGTTTCAATTAAAAACGATAAATAGAGCCCATGATGTAAAGATCTAAATCTAAAAATATCTGATGTTCCGTAAAGATCTCGGTAATGTGCTTCATTGAAAATAAGAACATGCGAAATTGACACATCACGAGTATATTTGGAGTGAATGAGTGTCATCACTCGCTAGTGATAAGATAACAATTGCATATGGCATGTGGCAACATGATGTACCATACCAAATGAATGAACGTATGATAATACATCAACTACAATCAAACGACAAAACGAAAATGGATGATTGATTAGTGTTCTCATACAAATCACCACATAACGATAGCAATCATTGGCAACAAATATCGGTCGTGAAATAATGTATAATTATTGGATAAACTGGAAGCAAATACTCTATCCATTATGGCCGTCATTTGTTTTGCTCTTCATCCTCACATATCGGCAGTAGTGTTTCGTAGCGGCATTTACATACCATATCGATTCATTGGTTAGAAACGATAACAGTCGCAGTTTTATCGAAAGAATTGAATTCATCATTGAGTTGCTTGAAGACTTTGAGCAGTTTGTCTTATTATATGGGATAGCTGAAGGCAATTTAATTTACAATTTCAACAATCCGATCAATTTTTTTGGTCAAACGTTGCCATTTGGTGAAACATTGAAACAATATCTATTGCTCGAAATAGAATTGTAGAAATAAAACAAGATAAAGAAATCCAAGACCTGTTCTCATCATTGTAGTTTCAGAAACATATCTAGTATTGCTATTGTGAACTGAGTTCCGCACACGTTCATTTAAATTTGCTTCTAATGCTCCTGAGAGTTTTTAAGAATTGGACGAGTTCCCTACCACAACATTCGAATAGCTTAGTAGACAGAGCATTGTTACGTCAAGAAGTGGAAGTATTGCAGGTGAGTGAATATTGTGCTTCGAGTGCTGAGCCAGGTTATGATGTATTCAGAACAGAGTGAAAATAAGATCGTACTGGGTTTATAGAATTTCGCATAGAAAGTTGGGATGGCTGTATGATAATAGCATGTGCCATCGTTTCATTGAAATTCTAGGTGTTAATATTAAAGTCAGGCGATCTCTAACGTAGTTCTTTTTATTTATTCGTGTTCTTTTTATATCTTTCGTTTCGAAGCTTAATTTTATAGCTAGCCTCTTTATTTATGACTATCCATCTTCTGGTACTATGTTTTCTTAGTATTCTGATTTATGTTTTGATCCCCATCATATTACTTCAGCATTTTCCTTATATACGTCGAAGAATTATAACGAATGAAATTTCTTTACTTCCGCTCTAATCGTGACTTGTCCAGATGAGGTGGTGAATTTGATTTACTGAAATCGAACAAAATGAGATCACAATCCAAAATGCTGCTTTTTCTGTTATTTGCAATGTGGACGCAGGCATCGGCTAATGGTGTATCAACAAAAGCGACAAGAAGTGAGTTCTTTCTAAATTAAAAAATCGCTTCATTAAGTTGCCAATTTGGAGTAATTTATTTCAGAAATAATTCTGCATTAATTTCTGTCCTCTCGTTTATTAAAAGTGACAGTAGTGTAATCATAAACTAAAGTTGGTAAACCTATGTAGTTCACCTTGGTTATTGTTGCATAATAGCCATAAAAGGTATAGCAGTTATATACGATTACCACTATTTCATAATAGTTTATCACTTTTGAGTAGCAATATGTAGTAATGCTCTTTTTATTAATTTAAAGAACTTGTCGTCTACTTTTACTGAGGGTCGGAAAAGAGATTACTTTTGTGTTGTTATTATTATCAACCTTACTGGTAAGTTTAAATATATTGCCTTTTATTTTTTCCTTCTTTTTTGTAAGCTATTTTAAGATTCTATCTAGAGTACCAATATTATGCCTACTATTAACTAGAGTACAGTTAAACCTATTTTATAGATGTGGTGGTAACGGCTGAGGAAGAAAAGATACGCGATTCTCTAGGGTATTTGGCTATAGTTGAAATCCATCGGGAAATGGACGATGATCATTCCGGATCTATAGATAGGAAAGAAACTACAGGAGTAAGTATCTAAGCATTTCAGAAGGAAATCCAACCTACCTTTTATATGATATTGTTTGCCTGATGTCTATATTATAACTCTCTATACGAAATCGAATTATATTTTTGGATATTATATCTATTTATATGATATCGGATTTAGTTTAAAGTAAAATGTGAAATTTCTTGAGCTATTAAATTGTATAACCATGTGCTAAGATCATTTCCGTATTTCAAATAAAGATCAGGCTCAAGTCCTACCTTTTACAATGAGTAATAAAATATTCAGAAGATTCTCGAACATATTACTATGTCGGAATTTCCACCAATTTCTTTTGGTAGGCTGGAATGACAGTGATGTAATCGCACATATTCCGTTATCCAATCTCCGATATACATCCGACCTACTATTCGTTGCATGTTATTGACAATCACATTCGTATAATTACCAGTTTTTAGCAGATTAAAACATCTTTAACATTTTAGCTACTAGTGGTATCATGAAGTTAAATCAATGCTTTGTACAGAACATGCTAACTGCTCACCTTTAGTTTATGACAGAAGATATGCATATGCGAGGATCTGATCGACTTCGTCGTGAAAATGCGTTTCATGGCAATGACGACGCTATTACAGTAGACGACTTGTGGGAAGCGTGGTTCGAAAGTGATGAACGAGCATGGACTAATGAACAGGTTGCTTGCAAGTCCACATTACTTTTTTTTACTGTCCACATTACTATCAGTGTGAATTGATGGCTTTACTGTGAGATGTTTTTGAAGATCATCAAGGTGGTTTTTTTTTCATGTAGGTGGTCATCTCTATAAAAGTGCATACTATATTATAGGTTCTAAATTGGATAGTGAATGAAGTCAATCTTCCAATGTATGGAGAAAAAATCATCCAGCTTAAAATCGATGGAACAATATTACCAAGGTTAGATAATCTACCTTTTTTGCTCTGATTTGAAGTGCTTCATATTGTTAATGAAAATTACATTTTAGATTAGCTGTCCATAATTCGACGTTTATGACGAATCAGCTTGGTATAAAGTCATCAGTTCATCGTCAAAAGCTTCGTTTAAATGCTTTAGACGTAGTTTTATTCGGACATCGTTATCCTTCTTCGAAAGGGAAAGATATCGCTTTGGCTCTTTTGGTAATGTTCAGCGATGGGATTTTGGTTAGTGGTAATACTAAAGAACACTCATTATTCCAGCTGCTTTTACTCACTTCTGTTCTTATCCTCTATGCGAAGCAACGTCATCGTGCTCGTCTACAGGTGAATGAGCTCTCACAGAGATTGAAAGAGCTAAAAAATATGGAAAACGAATTTGACGATGTGCAGAAAAAGTGGAATGAGGAAAGGAGCAGACGGTTGGGTTTTTATCACTTTTAGGTCATAATGTATAATAGTTTAAAAGAAAAACAATTTTAGTTCTACCGCTGATGGAGGTGTGAGTCAAAATGAAGTGAATAGTTTACGTGTTCAATTAGAAGCAGCTGAGCGAAGGTAAAAGTTACACGAGGAGATATTTCAAGTAGATTATTAATGATTGAAAACATTGAACCGATTTGTAAGCTGCAAGATGTTCCTCAAAAAATGTATATTGGGTCAAAATGAACATAATTTTTACTGCAGATTAGAAGAGAACTGTATCGGCAATATTCCTCTATCCCTGCAGCCGCTTCTGCGAAAAACATGTGAAATTGAACTAGCTTTCTTGGAGAAGCAAAGACAAGAGTCAGTTCTCTTTAAACTATTTTCTTAGAAGTTATTATTATTAAGTTATTATATTTTTCGTTCCAGATGTGTGAAGGAAATGCATGAAGCGATTGAATTAGTTGATAGACTTCAGAAAAAAACATCTAGTGTTTTATCATCCCTTAAGTTAGCTACTGGTGCATCATCCTCTAGTGATCAAGTTGATAGCAAAATATTTGCTCTCAAGTATGAAATACTTCTAAATATTTTAAGTTTTTTCTTCTCCTAACATTTTTAGTTTTAGGTCACGTATGGATAAGATACAAGTGCTCACACGTGAAACTCAAGAACGTTGGCTCCAAATTGAGTTGATTTGCGGTTTTCCTGTCTTTAATATTAGTGGTAAGTGAAAGCATTGCTGTTATTCAAGTTCATATTTTAGTGTTCTTTTTGCAAGATAGTTTTTAAAATGAGTTATACGTGTTAAACGTAATATTGTATTAACAGTACTAACAAACTGCACTTTTTGAAATGCTGGCATGTTGTACTTGCTTTTCTGGAAAAAATAATGTTTAATGTGAGACCAAAATGAGTGGATGTGTATGTTTGTGGTGCACAACTATCATGTACTTGCACAAGAAAATCGAGCCGGCTTGCTATAGTTACAGAAACTATGCCAATTATGCATCATTCAAGATCGGCTTCTCATTTCTATGCTTCCAATTCAGGTAAGTCAGAATCACTAGAGCATGCTAGTTTACCCTGCATCAGCTTGCTACGATAATGTAGTAGATTTTGATGCTATGATACTTGGATATGTCACGGTTCTATGATTAACTCGTGTTGGTGTGGTAAATTGTGTTAAAATGTGTTGGCATCATACCATTATAATCTATTACATATTAAAAACCAATTTCATTAAATAATCACTATATTATTTCCTGGAATATTATTTTGGTTCTGGGTATACGAGGGTTTTGCACGGAGAATGTTGCTTATTATGATTTAAATAGCATATGCCTTTGCTATTTGTTGTTATTTTCTTGTGCTATGTGCATTGATAAAACATGACTTCGCAATCTTTTTGTGATTTTATTAAAATTATGTTAATAACTTGCTTTTTTTAATTGTTATGAATACTTTTACCATCTTAACTGATGGTATAGTGAATTTGTAATGTAATGAAGACAGTTTATCCAAAAGATTGATCGGTCATGTTAGGTCATGAAGGGAAAGGGTATCGTGAAAACATTTGAACAATTATTTGTCAAGTTTCACAGAGTGATGTCTTGAAGATTTTCAACTTGCTGGTACACTCAGTTCATTTAAAAATTGGTTAAATTTCATATTTCTGTAATGTGGAAATGCATGGACGAAAGTGTTTCGAATAATGTGCAACATTTGCAAAGTTCGGTTTGTCATTGAATAATATTGATGGTCTGTGGTACTAGCTTCAACTGGTCTTTTCATCCTTCCCCTATGTTGTTTGAATAGTTCCATTTGATAATGGATTGAAATTATATCCATAACCGATATCTTCAATACATTTTCTATTTTCATCTATGTTTTACCAATTCGTAGATATATTTGATCCAATACGTGCACTTGCATGTTTCCTTCCCTGTACCGTGTGATTTTGACATTGAGTATCGTCTCTGTCCATTATATCTACTTAACACTTTACCGGTGACAACCACTTTTACTTAATTTCAGCTTCCTCGTCAGTTTCGTCAAAATTGCTGTCTTCTGGAGGATGTTCTACAGCGCATGTTAACAGTCAAACACTGTCTATCGGTTCAAATACTTCTGCACCACTGGTGGTACCACAACATCAGCCAACTTTCCTGTCATCAGCAGTGTCTATGGATGAAGTATCAAATGCTATGTCTGCCGATGAGCTGCCATGCAGCGTACGAAATGACGTAACAAGTATTCCAACTTGGCCGCAGCAGATGTAAGTTTTCGCCATAAGATTTCATTTCGTCAAGCTTGCACAAATTGCTAACTAAAAAAGCTGGTTTTTCTGTTGTTCTACATGTTACACTAATTACTGGTGCATTAATTATTATATTGTCTAAATAATAGCGCCTTGTTTATAAAATAAAATGATATAACTGTTTTCAAAAGCTGTAAAAAACATAGGTTGGATTTTTTTTCAGCTTTTTTCTTGCGCATGCTTATTTCAGTACTGTTATTTTTATAATGTATGAAAGTTAAGAAGTTTTCACATGCTTAGAAAAATCACTTCGTTCGTAGAAATCCTTTATTAATAAAGCTATATCTGGAATTTTAGTTGTAAATATGTGGTTTTATAGATTGACGGAGGACTCCTTGTCACTATCGTCGACAGATGGAAAAAGGAAACGAGGTTTCCTGAAATTTTTCAAAAAAACTGCTTCTAAAGGAAGTATTACATCATAGATGCAAAGATATAGATACGTGTTGTGTTTTCTATTATGTATCCGCTCTTTTCCCACTTTTTTTAAAAACCAAGTCCATTTTTACTTGAAACTCGTTGGGCTTGCGAGCCAAATACTATTTAGCATCTTCATAGCACGTTACGCATTGTTTCCAAATTTATACTAATATCACCTTAAAATTTTTTCTGGTATCTATCTCCCGGTAAATTTAGCCACATAGTGGCTGCATTGTGATAAAGAGTGCCTTGTCGATTTATATTTTCATTTATGTATCTGTAGCCTCAAATCCTTGATTCTACTCACAGTGCCGGAATATTTGATCACAAACCGTTCAAATTTCTCAAATGACATGGACGGGATTGTCATCTTTCTTGCATCACTTACACTTGCTAAAATTATCGAAACAAATTACCTTTTTCTCTCTTCTGACTCACTTTGCTGTTGCTATTTATTTACTTCAGAGCTTTACTTCAAAATTTAGTAAATTTTTTACAGTATTCTTTGTTTTGCTGATTTTGTAGTGTAGCATCACATTGTGATATTCCGTATACTTGTGTCATAATCTGTAATTTATTCTCCGCAAAGTTTTTCCAAAAACGAAGCATCATTGTAAACATCGACGTAACCGTTAGATCTTACAAGTACGTGTTTTCAGCTAGTACTCTCGTTGTGCTAGAAACGAAAGATTTGGTTGTAAATTTTTGTTGATATAGGAGAAAGAAGTAGCCAAAGGGTCTGATTGGTTCAGAGAATATTTTGTGTAATTTCATGGAGTTTGTTGAAGCAAAGCAATATATTCTTTGGATCACTGTAATCAGTTATATCCTTGTATGACATCATATTGGGACGCAGTGGTGAAGGTGCCAAGGTTATGTGCAGCCGCGAATCAAGTTCTCGATCGCTCCCCTAGACTTGGCCAGCCCGCTATGCTTTTCGGGGCGGTAAATTGGTACCACAGAAGTCTGGGTAAGATAAACATCACTGGCGTGGTGAGGAGTGACTAAGTAACTGTTTGGAGAAGGTTCCATCCAGCGACTCTCACTTCACGTTGGACACGAGTGCGTAGCCTCAACAGGCAAAAACGATTGACCAACACCAAAATTTATAGCATAGTGTGATGTGTCATTATCTCTCGATATCTCTGTTATATTGTTCGACTAGTACACATTGATCTGCCTATTTTCATAGAGATTCACATGCATTAGAATCATTCGTGCACGTTGTTCGCGATTTTGAAATCGTGCGAATTTTGTATTCTCATGCTATCCCTTTATTTAACGATTTTACCATTTAATAGCGCAAAAACGGTTATGAAACTAGGGAAAGGAAGATGTTACATTAGCTGCAATGTGGTAATTCTGACGAAATTGCACGAAGTGTAGGGAAAAGGCGATTCACAGTTGAAATTCTGGATAAGGGTCCCATGTGAACGCCGGTCTTGTTTTTTTCGGTGCCACTTTTTGCCAGTGCAAAATATTCTGGACTCCGAGTACATCTAAATTGAATTAATAGTTGGGATTCAAAGCTGTAGAGATATTACTTCATCAAATGTCTGATGGGTCGATGAAAGGTGGACAAGGATGTTTCGAATTGAAAGGGACGGTGCCAATTAATCTTTTTTCGCAGCATCGTATTTTGACAAGGTTATGGTGATATTCGTGGTAAACGTGTAAAACTTGTATGTATGAGAAAACGTGAAAAAGAAAACATGTATAAGAATCTATTATAAAGGGAATTGGTTTACGCCTAGAAATACATAAGGCAGTTGTCGGAAAAGCAAATATTTTTCTATGTGAAGCATTACTTTGTTTGAAGACTTTATGGGCAGAGGAAGTCTCATCAAATTCCATTTCTCTTCAGTGTACTGAAGTTATCCACACAAACCGAAAATTATAGCTCAAATAAGTCCTAAATAGGTTATCAGTCTCAACTACGATGTTTCACCATTTCATTTAGGGTTACAGTTATTTAGCTCATCATTCTTAGTCGTTTTCAGATAGTTGGAAATTCTAGAGTATAAGCAGAATAGCGATTTCAATAAGAAAGATGGTGCAAGAGAGCAATGCTGCCTGCGAAAGTGAAAACAAGGAAAAGGAAATTCATGTCATGAAAATCAAAAGGATTCCATATGGATTTTTTGAGAAGGTTAGATAAAGTGTTTGTAATGTCCAATTCATTTCTATAGGACGTTTCGACTTTCATATTTTCTTTTCTAATTTTTCGCTGCTTAACCGATCTAGAAGACAGCTTATCCTGTAGGTTTCTTGTCAATATAAGTTTTTAAATCGCAATAGTTTATTTTCAGCAACTTTGGGAATATTTCACTCAATTTGGTAAAGTAGTAAGAGTTCGAGTGGCAAGGAGTGTGAAGGTACCAAATTCTTTCTTATGATTCTTATCAAAATGTATAAGTGATTTCAGACAGGTAATTTCAAAGGTTGGGCATACGTGGGTTTTGCGGATAAAGATGTAGCAGAAATCGCAGTAGAGACAATGAACGGGTATTTGATGTTTGAGAAGAGACTGAGTTGCCGTGTAAGTGTCATTTTATAAGACAATTAGATTTTTCATACTAAAATAGACTGAGTAAATTGTTTGCAATAGTTAGTAGTCATCGCAAGGTTATACCTAAGAAAGTTATGTGAGAAATTTTTGCTACAGCTAATGGATCCTAAGGATATTCCGAAAAGTATGAAAAGTGGTCCTCGGTTGGTACCTCCACCACGTATGCTAGAACGAGCTAAAAAACATGCATTACTGCAAAACAAAACTAAAACATCAATGATGGAAAATAAAGCTAAGGTAGCTGAAAAATGCGTTGCATGAATAGCCCAAGAAGAAGTATTAGTACAAACTATTAAGGTACGACGAAAGACAGCATACAAACGACGTCTAAACAAGCTCAGAGCTCTAGACATTGACTACGATTGTGATACGGTATTTCTTAACAATTATGGGAAGGTGTGTATTGTACTAAATTGTATACTTCCTTCGCTTATAGCTAAAAGGATCTAATGTGTTTCTTTTTGCTTTTTTGTCGAACTAATATTAATTTTGATTTAGGCTGCATCGTGCCCACAATCAAGCGTTGGTGAATGTAGTGTGAATGTGAGTGAATTGGTTTTATTATGAAGCATTTTGATTCGCTTTTCTATTGTGGTTTAATATTGATGGGACTATCTTTTTTATCCATATGATTTTCTATCGCAATTGTTGTAGGTGAGAAAAAAGCGCTGACAATCCAAGAAAATTTCGGAAGTGCGTTAATATGAGCAAATTCGCTAAAATTTCGGCTGAACATATTTGTTGACATCAAATGTTGTTGTTCTTGTCGTTGAGTTCTGCTGTTTATATCTAAATAAACTGAAAGTTATCTTTTTTTCAGTGTTAGTCTAATTCTTATATAAGTTTATCATCCACTGATTGAAGTCAAAACTTTCAGATATCCTATAATATTTCAGTATTATTTTAGCGTTTTACAATATTTTAGTAAATCGCAATGGTTTTTGATAGCGGTGGAAAAAAATCCACAAGAATTATTAGTGAGATTTTGAATGTGAGGCTAATCAAATGTTAATTTATCATAGATCGTTCCTCGTTTCAAGTAACGCTATCAATCACGTTCTTTTATATCTTTGTTTTCTTCAATCTTCAACTCACAATCAATTACTTATTTATACTCATAAAATTTATGCAAATGCTTTGTAAAAATTTAAACTTCTAGAAACCAGCGAATTTGTGAGAGTCGAGTTGTGACTAGTTGTTTTTGAGTCAAAATGCTTAATAATTTCGCTACAGAGTGAAACTAATGATATGCTGTATTATTTGAATAGCTATGAAACGCTCTAGTAATGATTCATCCGACTGATAATTTTTTACTCAGTAAATTTGCCTCATTTTGTTGTAACGACGTAGTGTTGACCAGTTTTTAGCTTCAAAACCGTATTCAGCATTGAGGATGTAAAAAGATGATTTACATCATCGTCGTTTCATAATTTGTAATTTTTATGCAAGTATTCAAACAAATGTGGCTGCCTATTTTCTGTCTTGTTTTCTTTTTTCCTTGAGGGATTGTTTGTTGTTTTCTCTGATTGCTTAACAACAGCGGATCTTTAAAATTCATCAAAAACATCGTTACATTCCGTTCTCTATTCAAATGTTGCTTGTCGGTTTTTATGTCCTTGAAGGATGATTCCATAGTGTTGCTTTCAGTTCAATAGATGAATAATCACGTAATGTTTATCAAAGAGGACAAGTAACCTCTCAACGTAATTGTTCTAATATCCGAAATAATATATATATATCAACATTTCAAACTTTAGTATTTACAGAATGGAACATTTTTAGCTGAAACATTTAGAATGTAAGACAAACATTTGAAAATTTATGAAATAAACAATATAGTCCATATAATCATGAAATTTACCTGGCCTAACAAAAAAAGATAGGGCCAGAGTACTGTACCACAGCGTTGCCCTTTACTTTGCTTATGATAAGGGTGTCATAAATTGAATGCTATCGAATATGAGATGAATCTGATTCATTGTTAGGCGATAATCGGGCGATATCGTAGTCGATTTGCTGATGACGCGAAGGACCTCATTGCATTCGACTAGATTACGCCATCGGCCATCCGTCTTCACCCCGGTAATACGTCATCTGAGCATGCCTATTAAGAACACGATACACAACATTATGATACGTATCTATTCATTATCTCGCCATTTAGCCTCTCAAGGCCTTGTTCAGTCTTAAAAAGATATTTATTCTTTTGTTGGATTGGATTTGTTATCAACTTACATTAGCACGACGAAATATCAGATCAACAGCTTTCGATCAATGTGGTGGCTTCATGCTTCTCCTTCGTCTTCTTCACATCGAACAGCGAACACACAATGTAATATAATTCTGAACAGTCAGTTTTGTTTAGATAACTCAACACACACGACTTTCTAATAGAATAAGATGATGGACTTCATAACGCAAGAAGAAAAAGACTAATGCAGTTCTTGTAACGATCAAATCATTTCTGATACCGAAAATTAACGAGTACTGAGTTTTTTCTAAGGAGTTCTTAGGGGAGGAATATGAAAAATTTACGAAGATATTCGTTACTGTTACATTCTTTCCATTTAGAACATTATGGTTTGCTTGGCTTACACTAAGTAATTCATACTTGGATGATTACAATAAGTGTATAAGTTTTGTTGTTGACCTATCCCTGTTACGGTATGTGCCTATACATTCGCATTCAACACGATATCGTAGAAGTGGTTGAATGGGAGTCTGGTCTATAACAGTGACTTGAGTTGAGCACTCTTCACCAACTCAGTTCTCTTTGTCTTATTCAGATTTCTTCAGTGCTGTTCAAGGCATCCAGAGTTCTCTGGTGCCAGTTTGGCTGGCTAGGCCAGTTAACGATCGTGAACCTGTATGCACTGATTCGGGACTGCATATTAACGTGAAACCTCCATTAGTTTCCTGTGTGTCGCCTTATAAGTATACCATACTAGATTATTCCATTGCATCAAATAATATATCAGTCTTCATATTTTTCGAAACAACTAATTCATCTTCCGTGTTGCTTCCTAATTGGCAATATGAAGTAGGTAGTGAATCTGCTAGGCTGTGAGTATAGAGGTTTACGAGTTAATATCGACTAGTGTTACAAATCTTTAAGATTCCATCAACTTGGAATGTACCAGCGTAGTCATTTGGCCTTCGGTTTGTCGAATATCTCTAAAATTTTTCTATGTAGTAGAACTGTTTATTAAAACTGCTGGACTGTTGATTTATTAACTAAACAACTTTATCGTAGTTTGAAAAAGTCCAATGCATTGAATCTAAACATTTGTAATTTCTCTTCCTCAAAGCCATAGCTTCTGGAACCCTTTAGAGTTAGAGAACCCCCTTTACAGTTACCAAATTCCTAGAAAACAACTTAATCTATAGTTGATCTATGAACTAAAGTACGAATACTATCCGTTGTCAGAACCATGTTGTCTGTCCCTCCTAGGAGTCCATAACCAATTCACAGAATCAGAAATTGTAGAAGAAATTGTCGGATTGAGGTGAGGAATTGAACATGAGGAGCGTAATATGATAACTCGACTGTTCAATTATCGATTGAAATTCGACGAGGTATAGCAACATATAGGTCTGAAGTAAGAATGATATATAAAAATTATCGAGTCTTGTAAAATATTTTCAAAGAACTAATCATATACGATCGATTAAATGTCACTGCTGTATGTTATTGAAAATGATTGGTCATCGCCGTGACGATCTCTATTGAATACCGTAATTTTGAAAAATATATTGAAAAATGATTGTCATGCGTGATGAAGAGACGTGAAGTATAGTGTAAAGTGTAGATCGATAACTAATTATATGATTTTCTAATGAGTATGCACTACCGTAATTGTGAATCGTTCCTCTAAAAAGTTGAGTTAGAACCTTTAAAGATGGTGTGGTCGAATGATTAATTTAAGCAAACTGGAATATGAGTCAACTTAAGAGTACAGAGTTATAATAAAATAAGCCTTGTTAAAAATGAGTTGCCCAAAAATAACTCTAACAAACAAAAATATATGAATACGTACATGAAAAACATTATGAGATTTGTAATGAAGCGAGGATTTGAGGAAACACATCTGTGACATCATTTCTGACCTACTTGTCAATGGTTAATTAGTGAAATTTGCATAAGAATAATGTTTAAAAAAAGTGTAAAAATCAGACTTTAAAGAGAAGGGAAGGGAGAGGAGGAGGGGGGATGGGGGCATTACGTCGATTATTAGAGCATGTAAACCGATTGAAGACTATTAGATTGGCTTTCTTTCCTCAAATATGTATGGAGGATACGTTTAGTTTACTCTTTAGTCCGTTAGTTTGAGTCAAACCCAAAATAATTAGTCAGTAGAGTCTAATCCGATTACTATCAATCGTTGTAAATCTGAAGAACGAGAGGGATTGGGTCTCAGGTCTGTCTCAGGTTTGAAGGTCCCAACAAAAGAATAATGTATTAGACGTATTCTATCAATCTTTTCTTTCAATCACATGCATGTTTTCCTTGTAATTAGTCGTTATGATATGCATTAATGTTTCTGGCATAGACGCGGCAACTTGCCTGGTAAATGTCAAAGATTCTTATCAGATGGCGTCGACGGACACATCGTCGCTACCTGTTTCTGTTGTGAGAGAATAGCGACAAGTGCTACAAATGAAACGGTACGATCAAATCGTAAGATCACTTGAGTTTATTTGAAGAGGTAATCGTCAAAGATATTGTGGCGACTTATTAGTTGCCAAATGCGACCTATCGGATTGAGGACAATAATGAGTGATCATGAAAAGTTCTTACGTCGTGCTCGTAACTCTGTAAGACGGCAGTATTCTGCAACATTGCTCTGTAAGATCGATTTTTCTTCTAGCCTTTCAATAATGAAATCACCTACAGCTAATTTATTTGCTGATTATTCTATCTACTTATACTTCTCTATTCTATCTCATTTCATTCACTCTAACAAGTTTCTTAATGACACATAAAAAACTTCGTATTTGTTATAGTCTGATGGCATCTCATTAATGACGTACCAATGATAAGAATTTTCCAACGGCAACATACTTTTCTCTTAGCATTGTAGAATGTTGACCTTCTTTAATTTCGTATTAATGTTTAAATTAATCTGCTGTAGTTTATGCTATATTAACAACCAATAAATTCCGGCTGCTTTTCTTCTTGACGTGTCGACGCATTTAATTTCTATCAATTGCGGATCATGAGTGACGACTGCTTGATGACTACCGTAGTCGGAATTATTCATTTGTGAGTTGGCTAATTCGCCTGTGTCACTAACCGCCTCAATTAGTTTGGGTGTGGCGGCGTACGTCTATTGGCCAGCGCTACTAAAGTGGGCGTTGCTGTTACGTCGTTCGAAATAGCGGCTATCTTGTCGAGTAGCCACTGTTGATCAACACGACAATCATGCATGAGAAACTCAAATTTGGCATCGATTCAATTCTTGACCCCTGCTTTGGTAGATCCTCCTCATCCTCAGAACATGATTCGGTTACCGACAATTCTATTGAGCTTCTACACAGCCCAGCTGCTATAAGTCCAAGTTCATCATTTGGCTCTAGTCCACCGGCTGTACCTGTTATGGATAACCGTGCATTGTTTCCGGCATGGGTTTTCTGTACAAGATACTCAGATCGTCCGTCATCTGGTCAGTGTGAATTCAAAATTTGCATATTATATTTAAGAAAAAAAAATCTGTTCGCATTTGGACTCAGTAGAGGTTGTTTGACTTGATTACTGATATTTCATACTATGATTGAAATTATTGGCTTATGAGAACGTTATGCTGCATCATTTGATCCTTATTATATCTGTCTTTGATAAATACAAAAGTACTTAGACAATGTTTTTCACGTACATTTCTTAATGAAAGCTGAACATTTTTCATTGAGAAAGAGCTTTGAGCTTGCTTTTTTTTTCTTGTTATTGATTGCTACTCTTCTTGAAATGTTCATATGCAAAAATTTCCCTCAAACTTCGATTATATTAACATATTGATTTCTTGAGTATATACTTATGTAAGAAGGTAAACAGGTGGTTGGCGTAGGTAAATGGCCAAAAATCACTTGAAAATATCACAACTATAACAGATGGCTTAAATATAAAGATCAGTTTCAGATTATCTTTTGTATTCTGGAATATTTTGTATGGCTGTAAATAATTTGCATAAAAGCTTTAAAGAAATTTAGTGATTCAATTACAGATATGCCAGCTTTGAATCGTTTGAATTAATTCGTATTAGTGACTTGTTAAATGAATGTACAGTAGGACGATTGCTAATATTTCTTCAGAAAATAACTAGTTATTCAGTTGACACACACACACACACACACAGCTGTTGAAACCGATATACTGCTCTCCAGATGCAAAGCATTCATCCATTCTAAGCATACCTCAAAATAGAATGAGTATTTAAGCACTCAATCAGTTACTCTCATCTGAAACTTGAACAACGTTGCGAATCTCTGCTGTCAACTATTTGCCATTTCAAACGTGATGCTGAAGAGTGTTGAATACGTTGATACGGTAGTGTAACACTGTGAAGACACTGAAGAGCTATTCAGCGTCGTTTTATTGCCTTTGTTCAATTCTACTCGCATCTAATGTAAAGTCAAAACTTTCCGACAACTTGTTGATTTAAGCGATAGGAAACATTTTCGTGTTCGATACGCGCGAGTTTCAATGCCCGTGTCACTTGGGTGGCATGACGCAGTAGATGTCATTCTTAAGCGAAATGAGGATTACGGTACATTAGAAGAAATCCATGCTGTTTGCTGTGAGGATGTAGTTAAGAAATGATGAAAGTTGATAAGAGATCATCTCATGACTCCCATAATTGTACTGACGTATATTAAGAACACATTTGAATTCAAACACGAGAAAAGAATTTAGGTCGGTTTTTCAATGCATTGAAAAGAAAAATTCACATTTTTTCTTAAAATTTTGACATTCTGGATAACGAATCGTTATATGAATCCTCAAACTCATTTACATGATTGATTCCTCATTTTTTTTTTTGAGAGTTGATGCAGAGAATTTCTGTCACGTCCGTTGAAATTCAAGCTGGGATGAGGGACTTTTTCGGTAGTACTATAAGATTTAATGAGAACAAATACGAGTAACATATGCGTGTTCAATACCATATAGTAAGAGGATTTTTAGGACCTCGATCCCGAAAACCACGAAAACGAGAGATCTCCGAGGAGGAAAAACGACCGCGAACTGCTTTCACTCCTGGGCAACTGGACAGATTAAAAAAGCAATTTCTAGACAACAGGTTCTAGTTTTTTTTTTCATCTATACATATGTATTTTCGAAAAAGAAATTAGCGTCAATTTTTGCTTAGAATTGAATGAAAAAACACTAAGGACATTTTAATTGATGAGGCTTTACAAACTGATGTCATCGTCGCGATATCTGTCCTCATTCACTGAGTAAATAAATATGAGCTTTTCCCCACATCATACCACTATTTTCAATGAGGCATTTTTGCTGAGATTTCTTTTGAATTTCTCAAATGAATTCTAGTGTTGTTGAGTTAAATTTATTCATCATATAGAACTCGGCATCAGCAATAGTACAAAGTTAACCTCTGATTCGAGGTTCAGTTTCCTCTTGAATATCTATGCAAATCTTATCATCAATACCGTCCTCATTCTGTATCCGTTATCAATTTATCAAATCATTAGACTTTTAATCACATGTATCGTTTTTTTCTTTTGAAAATCATAGATCTACTAGAAAATTATCAATCTAACTGATTAGATTTTTACACGTATAGATTATTTCACTTCGTTACAGATATTTGACTGAAAAACGACGTCAAGAGTTGGCTCATGAACTCGGCTTAAATGAGTCACAAATAAAAATATGGTTTCAGGTTAGAACTATCAGTCATTGAATTATCTTATCATCTTCTATTACATTCATATAATTACATGTGTTGCGGTGTTTTTTTCCTCGTAATTGGCTAGCGGTTTGGTAGAAGGGCATCTTGTCGAAAGGCGGCGCATACAGATTACACGTCCAGATACCACATACATACGGGATATCGTTATGGGACATCAGAACCATCATCGCTTAGTTCTGTCAAGGCTCTCGAAATAATCGAATCGTTTACACTGAAATACTTGAGATGGATCATTGTGGTTGAATGAAGGGCTCTTAAAGTCTATTGACACTGAAATCTTTCGGTGTATGAGAAGACTGAGCAATTAACGAAGCGAATAATTTCTTTATGGATTCATTCTCGTTATACTGTTCAACACCTGGATTTATCCTCAAAAACGTATATCAAAATGAGGTCTTAACAATTTGGACTGTTCAAATTTTTCGTAATTCAAAAGAAACTGGTTGTTGAAAAGACGACAGCATTAGAAACAGCTCTTTAAAAAAAGCGATGTTATCGTGAACTCAACTACTACTCGCTTCATTAGATTTTCTATCATTTGACTCTGAGCACTCAAATACAACTCATTTAAAGACGAACTCCATTTATTGTAGAGCTTTTCACTTTGACAATTTATTGGCGTGAACGACACGTGGTGGAACAGATCAAATTTTGTAGCGTAGACATCGTTCATACTCTATTTGAATATCTAAAAAAGTCCTTAGCAAAATCCTCAGTACCACGATATAAGATAGACAGATTTGTTCAGAACTACGAACAGTACTTCGTAGGATTAGTTCTTAACCAGAACAAATCGATCACTATAAGAAACGTATAGATTCAATAGTGTGTGTATCTGTTATTGTTGAAGTATTGGAACGGACAAGTCTGTTACATGGGAATTGTATTCGTCTTGTAGAAAATATAATACCATTCACGATTGGTACTGATCAAAATAGATCGGTTGTATTGGAAGTACTGAATCGTTTTTTATTTATAGAATAAACGTGCTAAACTGAAAAAAGTATCAGCTGAACGACCACCACTCACTTTACAACTGATGGCACATGGTCTTTATAGCCACGGATCCATTCGTCAATAAGATCTCCAACGTCAGTCATTCAAGTGATCAGCTACATTCAAGTACTACTGGTGGTGAATAATCTATAGCTTATCGTTATCGATTGAAATTATCATTCTGAAACACGATTCGATTTCATCTCGCGTATTTCGTACTATTCAAAAAGCTGAAACTGTAAGAAAGTAAAGTAATGTAATCTGTTTTTTACATTCATCCTTAGTTTTTCTCTCTTCCCTTGAGATTGTCCTGCTATGTAACTTTTTTTTTCCTATCGATTGCAATTTTAAAATGAAAAAATTTTTTTATTCAATCAAAAATGAACTAGTAAAACTTCCTCCACAGACCTCTTATAGCTCAACTTTACTATATCAGATTCGATTTATCATTTAATATTGAATTATGCACGGATTTTTGTTATAAACGAATTTCATATGAATTCCCGTTTATTGATTGATTTTGAGGAAATATGTCACGTTTTCAATAAATTAGGTGATCATAGAGTGATAGATTTGAGTCAAATGTGTTTTCTTTGCCGTTTCAATCATAGAAATTGATCGAGTCAATAAATAATTAACACTCATACAACATCCATCCGAATCATTTTCATCGTTATTCTTACGTATATCCTATCTGAAGCACGATCCCCGTGTAAAACTTTATCCGAATCAATGTAGAAGACAATGAACAGTTGAACTTAACATGATTGTATTAGTGCGATACGACAACCGTCACGGTTAATTAGAACAGTCGTAGCCAGTCATCGTCTTGATAGGATCGCTCTCATTATGACATCCAAGGATTTGATGGTACTGCAACCACACAAACACTCATAAGGCTGGCTTATATCCCTAATAATGCTGGGTTTATCGCAAAACTTGATACCTCAAGTAATACTCAAATCCGCATCTACAGATGATAAGATCATCACAACATCATGTGTGTAAGCTATAAGGATATAAGGACATTATTATAACGTTTGATAGTTGATAAAAGATAAATAAAGTTTTTCGTCAGACTGTTGTTGATTTGACGTACCTCCCGTCTAACAGCTTGAAGGACAGTCAGCTATGAAATGAATACTAATTAGTAACGCTCGTTTGATGAAAGTGTGAAGCATTCCACCGATTACTGATATCCCCTGATACCTTGATAATGTCCATTGTTAACATTTGATGAAGTACGAAGAAGTCTTCATACTACTGACGTTCATTTGATACATCGT
This sequence comes from Dictyocaulus viviparus, assembly GCA_000816705.1. Classification (NCBI taxonomy): domain Eukaryota; kingdom Metazoa; phylum Nematoda; class Chromadorea; order Rhabditida; family Metastrongylidae; genus Dictyocaulus; species Dictyocaulus viviparus. The sequence continues at coordinate 10,861 of KN716773.1, read as the reverse complement.
CGAAAGTGTTTGATAACCGTATCACACTTCTTTAAGGATCATGTAAACAATATTGTTCAGTTTTCATATTGGCCTATGAAGATGGTCACGGCTTTTTTTTGTCTACGTGCTCATGGGATACTGTAATTCATGCGCCTATGTGTCTCAATTGAGCTTTGGTTAATTATGCCAACAGTCCAAAATGAATGACATTAACCTCAAACCCTCACACTTTTCCTTTGACTCTAACAAAAAGAAGAATGAATCAATTAGATGAAATACAGATGATTGGCTAGTTAATCTGATAGGTAAATAAACAAAAAACAATAACAATGAAATCATTTGTAAACACTTTTTGTCGTTTGTTTGGCATTTTATTGACGCTATGGAAATTTTCATCAAGAGGAAGAAATTGAAAAGAACGATCAATAGATGTTTGATTTGTATATTTTTAGTGCATCATAGTTTTATTCACATTGAAAAAAAAACAAACACAATCGTTAATTAGAATATCTGGGATTGAGCTGAGTTGGTCGCAAAACTCGGGACCTCAACCGTGACTCGAACCCGTACTTACAGATATCCGGTCTATGTAAACGTTAATGATTATGATGATATCGAGTAGATGAAATTTCTGTACACGATTAAGATTTTATCTTAGTACGACGTGAAACGAAAGGTGGTACATACTTGAATCGGGAGACATCCAATTAATTTCTAGATCTTTTTATCGTGCGTTAGAATCACATATCTTTGACGACACCTTTCAGTATCGCTTACTTCAATTAGATCGAATATAATGATATAGACAATCGTTAATGCGGTAAACCGCTTTGTATACGTCACTCAATCGATTCCCTCAAACACTCACACATTCTGTATGCATATGTTGAATGATTTCCTTCAATAATTGATTACATACTATGATAATGATGATGATGATCTGATCTGAAACGATCAAAATGAATACCAAATGATGTTATCAAGCTATTTCTTGTTTGGTCAAATCAAAATGAAATGAATGATGGAATCGTCGTCACCGTTGATATGATTGAAAAGTATTTTGTCTTATCATTTATCTTTATATTTATTATCAGAGGTAATAAATACGTATGAGGTATTAGACTGATCACTCAGCTTTCATCTCTTAGCATTCTGTATTCTCTAACATAAGATGGAAGACGAACGTTAGTTGTCGTACATCTTAATGTTCTCGTTCATTACAAAAGAACAAATTCACCTCATAACTGGTCGCTTTTAATTAGTCACTCAATAACTAGTCGAAACTAGTAAACATAAAATAAATTGACTCATATTTAATAGATTCAATAAAGATAGTAGATGGTTAACGTTTGATTTTTCGATGAGAACAACTGGTTATTATAACATCAGTGAGGAGAAAAATTTTTATTGCTTGAAATTTTTTTTTCCTCAAGAGGATCGATCGTAACTACCAACCGTTTACCAATCAGCTGATGAAATCATAAGGCATTTACTTACCGGTATTGATTTTTCTTAGACTAACAAAACAATTTGCTGTTGTTTATTGCAATCATAAACATAGTCATAAGTCAAGGAGGTATTCTATTGGCTTTTATGTTTAGAATTTTAATTAAATGAATCGCAACAAATGCTAGCGTTCAGATTGTAAGTGGTCGGCTTCGTAGATTGACGTGATTGAGGAATAGTCAACAATTAAGTGAAAGCGGCTTTTTCAATCTCAGCATCATCAGCACTCACATTTATTAACTATGCAAATTTATTGCGGTGTCTTTCGCATTCACAACTACGAAGAGGAACCGCTCTATGAGGTCAATTAACGAACGTCGTCGACATATCTTACAAGCATTTCTGTTCCGTACACGAATTGTCGCCTCCTCATTGACACTCAAATTATTGTTATGTGAATTGTTTTTCACATGAGGTTGAGTTGTATTCACCTATAGACGTCCATCCTATTCACCCTTTTGAAAATCATACGGCTATCAATCGTATCCTATGTTGTGCCAACGTGACGTGAGCTCAAAGGGGTGAGCTCAAAGAGCTTTGAAAAATAAGAAAATCAATACCAACCCCACATATTTTTAGTACTTTTGTGTTTATTTCATAAGAATTTTCTCTTGAAAATACATCTGTACACTACGATGTTGTGTTGAATGTTTTTTCTCTACTGTAAACGTTAAGCGGTCAGCTCTACAGTAACGATAAACAGTTGTACTTTGGCGACTATCAATAGGGCAAAATCTATCGAAACATCGAAACATTTTCCATCAAGGAACAAATATTGTAACCTCATTGATAAAGAAACCGTCTGAAGAAGAGGGAAAGAGTTTGATGAGTTTGAATCTAGTGAAGAATTTTCGAATTTGATTTAATCAAGGAAAGGTATAATTTTACCAGAAGCTTCCCAAAAGCAGTACACCATTTTTCTAAACCTCAATGTGCTGCGCCTACATCCCGTTATTACCTCTGTTGTTTCCTCG